>OX387257.1:4321894-4324394 GCA_947562095.1 Branchellion lobata | reverse complement strand
TGATGGAGTGGTGATGGAGTGGTGATGGAGTGGTGATGGAGTGGTGATGGAGTGGTGATGGAGTGGTGATGGAGTGGTGGTGGAGTGGTGATGGAGTGGTGATGGAGTGGTGATGGAGTGGTGATGGAGTGGTGATGGAGTGGTGATGGAGTGGTGGTAGAGTGGTGATGGAGTGGTGATGGAGTGGTGATGGAGTGGTGATGGAGTGGTGGTAGAGTGGTGATGGAGTGGTGATGGGTGGTGATGGAGTGGTGATGTAATGGTGATGAAGTGGTGATGGAGTGATGGTGGGTGGGTGATGGAGGAGTGATGGAGTGGTGATGGAGTGTTGATGGGTGGTGATGGAGTGGTGATGGAGTGGGGATGGAGTAGTGATGGGTGGTGATGAAATGGTGATGGAGTGGGGATGGAGTAGTGATGGGTGGTGATGGAATGGTGATGGAGTGGTGACAGAGTGGTGAGATGGTTCGTGATGATGGTGGTTTCGTGGTGGGGTGGTAGTACAGTAACGGGCGTAGTGGTGGCTGCTTGGTTAATTAATTAGTTAAATAATCAATTAAACAATCAAAAATTCAACCAATCAACCAAGGTGAGAACTACCAGTATTAAGCCTTCATACTAACCTATAATTAACTCAACTAATTTGGAAATGACTCGTCGAAAATTCAAAAATAAACGAAAACTTGAATAAAACTGAAAATTCAACAAAAAAGATAACAAAAAATGAATATTCTATAAAAAAAAATTAAAAAAAAGAAAAATCAAAAAGAAAGAAAATATAAAAAAACGAATATTTAAAAAAAATTAAATAAAAAAAAAAACGAAATTGAATTTAAAAAAATTTAATGTGGCTGCAATCAGAGCTATAAAAAGAACTTGATCAGATTGTGAGATGATTTTCAATTCGCTTAAAGTTGCTAGCTCCGCTAAAAGCAAAAATAAAATTGGAAAAAAACGGATTTTTTTTCAATTCATGGAACGAACTTAAAAACGGAAAGTGGTGGAGGAAAATGCACTCAACAAAAAAGTTTTTTTTTTTTAATTATTCTTTCAAATAATTTTTAGAATTATTTTTTTTTAATTATTTTTTTTAAAGTAAAGCAGCCGTAATATACATTTTTGACGAAACAAAAATTGAAAAATCAAAACAGGAAAAAATATTTAAAAAATTTAAACAGGAAAAACTTAAATTCCGGTAAACAAAAGATGAAAGCAGGATCAAAAACATAATTCCGATACGAATAAAAAATATTTTAAAAAACAAATAAATAAATAACAAAAAAAAATAATAATAATTATTATTATTATTATTATTATGATAATTTTAAATAATAATAATCATAATATGTATAAAATATAAAAATGAAATAACAAATAAATTAATAATAATAATAAAAAGAAAAAAAATAATAATAATGATAATAATGATAAAAATAGTAATAATAAGAATAATAATAATAATAATAATAATAATAATAATAATAATAATAATAATTATTATTATTATTATTATTATTATTATAATTATAACTATAATTATTATTATTATTATTATTATTATTATTATTATTATTATTATTATTATTATTTTTATTATTATTATGATAATAGTAAATAATAATAATAATAATAAAAATAAAAATAATAAAAATAAAAAAATAAACAATAAAAAATAATAAATAAAAAAATAAAATAAAATAAATTAATAAATTAAAAAAAAAAAAAAAAAAAAATAATAATAATAATAATAATAATAATAATAATAATAATAATAATGTCTATAAAAATAAAAATAATAAAAATGATAATTATAACATAAATAATAATAATATTATTATTATTACTTATAATGATAATATTATTATTACTAATAATAATACAAATAAATAAGAATATTATTTAAAAAAATAATAATACCAAAAACAATAATAATAGTCACAATCGACTAGGGAATTAGTTTGGAAGTCGTTGTCATCGGCGCCATTGGCGTTACCATCCTCCTCATCACTTGCAAGTCCTCGTGGAATGGAGGCAGAAGAGAATTGAATAAGCTATCTTAAGGTTTTGATGGTGATGGTGAAGAAGAAGAAGAAGAAGAAGAAGAAGAAGAAGAAGAAGAAGAAGAAGAAGAAGAAGAAGAAGAAGAAGAAGAAGAAGAAGAAGAAGAAGAAGAGGAGGAGGAAGAAGAAGAGAAGGAAGAGGAATAAGAAGAAGAGGAGGAAGAGGAGGAGGAAGAGGAGGAGGAAAAGGAGGAGGAAGAGGAATAAGAAGAAGAGAAGGAGGAAGAGAAGGAGGAAGAGAAGGAGGAAGAGAAGGAGGAAGAGAAGGAGGAAGAGAAGGAGGAAGAGAAGGAGGAAGAGAAGGAGGAAGAGAAGGAGGAAGAGAAGGAGGAAGAGAAGGAGGAAGAGAAGGAGGAAGAGAAGGAGGAAGAGAAGGAGGAAGAGAAGGAGGAAGAGAAGGAGGAAGAGAAGGAGGAAAAGAAGGAGGAAGAGAAGGAAGA
>OX387257.1:4309394-4314394 GCA_947562095.1 Branchellion lobata | reverse complement strand
AATTTTTTTTGGGTCTCAATGTGGTTCCAGAGTTTTTTTCATTGGTTTGTTGTGGTTTCTTTGTGGCTTTTGGATGTTTGGAAATTTTTTAAAGTTTTTTTTCATTATTTTGGAATTTTTTTTTGAGTTTTTGGAGCGCTTTAGGGTGGGTTTTTATGGGCTGGAAGTTTTGAGGTGGTTTTTGAAAATTTAAGTTTTTGTGGAATAGGTTCTTTTTTTTGAAAAAACAGTGTACTGTGTTTTTTGTGTTTAGTTTTATAACAAAAACAACACATCACACCACACCACACCAACCACACCACACCAATCACACCACACCACACCAACCACACCAACCACGCCACACCAACCACACCAACAAAACCACACCAACCACACCACACCAACCACACCAACAAAACCACACCAACCACACCACACCAACCACACCACCACGCCACACCAACCACACCACACCAACCACACCAACAAAACCACACCAACCACACCACACCAACCACACCAACAAAACCACACCAACCACACCAACAAAACCATACCAACCATGCCACACCAACCACACCAACCACACCACCTCAAGATCAGAGCCACATCGAGTTCCGAGGAGAGCTGGTTGATGGCCAGATACTGCCTGTCTATGCACATGTTGGAAAAAAGATCCAACTGGTGCCTGTGTCCCGATGCATATATAGATACAATTATACTATGATACAATGATGAGATGATACAATCAAAAAATTATGCAATGATAAGATGATACAAACAATTAAGCAATGATGGGATGATACAAACAATTAAACAATGATGAGATGATACAAACAATTAAGCAATGATGAGATGATACAAACAATTAAGCAATGATGAGATGATACAAACAATTAAGCAATGATGAGATGATACAAACAATTAAGCAATGATGAGATGATACAAACAATTAAACAATGATGAGATGATACAAACAATTAAGCAATGATGAGATGATACAGGCAAGGGTTTGAAAAACGAGAATACAGAGTTCCAAAAAAAAAATCTTTCATAAATAGCAAATCTTTAGATTTAATTGTATCTTTAATTATTTTTTTTTTCCTCCTCCTCCTCCTCCTCCTCATCCTCCTCCTCCTCCTCCTTCTCCTCCTCCTCCTCCTCCTCCTCCTCCTCCTCCTCCTCTTCCTCCTCCTCCTCCTCCTCCTCCTCCTCCTCCTCCTCCTCCTCCTCCTCCTCCTCCTCCTCCTCCTCCTCCTCCTCCTCCTCCTCCTCCTCCTCCTCCTCCTCCTCCTCCTCCTCCTCCTCCTCCTCCTCCTCCTCCTCCTCCTCCTCCTCCTCCTCCTCCTCCTCCTCCTCCTCCTCCTCCTCCTCCTCCTCCTCCTCCTCCTCCTCCTCCTCCTCCTCCTCCTCCTCCTCCTCCTCCTCCTCCTCCTCCTCCTCCTCCTCCTCCTCCTCCTCCTCCTCCTCCTCCTCCTCCTCCTCCTCCTCCTCCTCCTCCTCCTCCTCCTCCTCCTCCTCCTCCTCCTCCTCCTCCTCCTCCTCCTCCTCCTCCTCCTCCTCCTCCTCCTCCTCCTCTTCCTCTTCCTTCTCACCTGTAGTAGTTGAGAAGTTCGAAGTTTTGTAGATTGGAGATGTTGAGGGACAGTTGTCTGATGGACTTGCGAATGGCCTCACCATCCTTCTGCCACAGCAGACACACCTCTTCCTCATCATCATCCTCCTTCTCCTCCTTCTGTGGTGGTGGTAGCGGTGGTGGTGGTGGTGGTGGTGGTGGTGGTGGTGGAGGTGGTGGTGGTGATTGTATGGTGTGATGATTTTGAGAGATGATAGTTGTATGGCGTTGTGGTGGTAGTGATAAAGGTGATCAGCGACCGCTATCAACTACTCCACCATCTAAAAATCTCACCAACACAACTACAAACTTCCCCTTTCTTATGCAACCCCCCCAAACCCCTCTCCATACCTCCAGCCTTGACACGATGACCCCTAATGAAAAAGGCCCACCAGAGTGGTGAAAAAACCACCACAAACCATCGCAACCTACCACCACAAACCACCACAAACCACCACTACAAACCACCATAAACCACAACAAACCACCAAGAACCACCACAAACCACCACAAACCATTACTACAAATCACCACAAACCATCCCAAACCACTATAAACCACCACAAACGACCAAGAACCACCACAAACCACCATAAACCACCTAAAACCACCATAAACCACCACAAACGACCAAGAACCACCACAAACCATTAAAAACCACCAAAAACCACCATAAACCACCACAAACCACCACAAACGACCAGAAACCACCAGAAACCACCACAAACTACCTTGAGGAGCTTGGTGACGATGAGAATGTCCCTGTTGTTGTGGGCAAGGACGCTCTTGCAGATCAACTCCTGAGTCACTGGAATCGCCACGTGGTTGGAAACACACAGGTCCGACAAGTAGTCCAAGAACCTGTTTGTTAGGTTGTTTGCTTGGTTCGTTGTTTGTTTATTTATTTGGTTTGTTGTTTATTTGGTTGTATGTTTGGTGGGTTTTGTTTTGTTTTTCGTTTGTTTGTTTGTTTGTTTATCAGTTTGTTTGTTGTGGTTGTGTTGTTCGATGTGATTTTATTGATTTGGTTCATATTTTCAATTGACTGATTATTTTTTTAAAATATATTTTTTGTCTTTTTTGTTCATTCTATCATTCCTCGTTCACATTCATACCCTTTTGCACCCCCCCCCCCCCTTTCCGTTCACCTCGGATCCTTCTTGGTTCTCACCAGGTTCACGAACGTTTCGATTTCGGAAGCAGTGATGTGCTTTTCAAGGAGTTGTCTGTTGTTGTGCAAGAGCGCTGTCATCGTGTCTTCTGCGAACACGTCATACCCTGTGTTGTTGTTGTTGTTGTTGTGTTGTTGTTGTTGTTGTTAGTGTTGAGGTTGTTGTTGTGTCGTTGTTGGTGTTGAAGTTTTGTTGTTGTTGTTTTTGTTGTTTTGTTGTTTTGTTGTTTTTGTTGTTGTGTTGTCATTGTGTTGTTATTGTGCTGTTTTTTTGTTGGTGGTGGTGGTGGTGGTGGTGGTGGTGATGATGATGTTGGTGTTGTTGAGGTAGTAGTGAAGATGCGTTGTTTTTTTTGTTGGTGGTGGTGTTGATGATGTTGGTGTTGTTGATGTTGGTGTTGTTAATGTTGGTTTTGTTGATGTTGGTGTGATTCTTTAGTTTTTTTCTCATACGTCTGAGAATGGTTCTCAGGTGCGTTACAGTTGGCTGTGACTATTGTTGTTGTATTCAAAAGTGTGGTGGTTTTGAATTTAAATCAACTTTTAAAATTAACTTTTGGCAGTGTTTAAAACGTTGTTGTTGATGTTGAAGTTATTATTTTGTTGTTGTTTTCATCATTTATGTAATGGCCTCAAAACTACGGGTTCAATGCAGTTATACTATTATTCGTATTTGTATTGTATTGTATATTATTGTATTGTATTGTTTCTATTGTTGCGGACGTTAGTCACAGGCTCAAAACCCACCTATTTGCTTTTGCATAAATGGAAACTCTTTGGCGATGTATTCCTGTGGGGCGGTGGTAGAGTCATTTATAGACATTCCTTCACTGATTCTTTCTGAATTTAATTAGCTTTCTAGTAATCCTTTCTCGATTTAATCATCCCTCTAATAATCCTTTATGGATTAAGTGGTCGCTCTAGTAATCCTTATGGATTATTTCATGACTTCAATAATCTCTGATGGTTTAATTTATGTTTCAATCATTTCAACACTTGGTCACATCCAAACTTTCACCTCTTCCTTGTTCACTTTACCTAAGGCACTCACAACCACTAACCCCATTCAAGCCACAACCACAAACAAAGATATAAAACCACACACACAAACAAAAAAACCACACAATAACAAACATACAGAACCACACAAAGACATACACACACAAACAAAAAAACACGCAAACACACACAAAACCAAACACTCACAAACACATAGAACCACACACACACAAACACACAAAACCACACAAAACCCCAGTAAACCACATTTTTTTCAACCAACCACAAAATAACACACACAAAACCCTAACCATCACATGAAGTCATAAAAAACCCATCACATCACAAGGCCACCCAACCCCCACAACACCTCAACATCACCAATCAACCATACAACCCCCCAAAACCCCAAATCAAATCCCCCAAACCCAAAAACTCCGAAAGCCTGAAAAACCCCAACAAACCCCCCAAAAACACCCAAAAACCCTAAAAATTGGTTCCATATTCCCCAAAAAACCCTGGGAATTCCCCCAAAACCACCAACAGCACTAACCTGGTTCTTACGGTAGTCGTGTTGCGAGAGCTTAAGGATGTGATAGGAGAGTTGGCACACGTGCTTGTAGGTCACGTGTTTGGGGTCGGTCAACTCCTCCATCTTCATCTGAGCTCCCTTGCCGAAGTCCGTGAAGGGAGCTTTGAGTATCTTGAACAGCTTGGTAGGTGGGTGGGTGGGTAAGTAGGTGGGTGGGTAGGTGAGTAGGTGTGTGGGTTACACAACAATAACTCAACAACACACTCAACAAAACAAAACATACAAAAAAAAACACAACAAAAAACATAAAACAAAAACACAACAAATAAAACACACAAACAAAAACAAAAACAAACAAAATACACAACAACACAACACACACCTGCTTGAGGATATTCTGTTCCCTCAGTAATTTAGGTCTCTCTCTGTCTGAAGTGTTCATGGTGATGTCCAGGGGTTCAAGGCTACTCTCCTCCTGATAGGCCACAAAGTAAACCAGGTCACGAAGCAATTGGGTCACTTGCCTGTTAACAGGTTGTTGCGGATGTTTTGTTGTTGTTGTTGTTGTTGTTGTGATTTTTTTGTTTTTGAATCTTGTATTGTTTATGTCTTTGGTGTTTTTGGTTACTAAAAGTTGGTACGGTCGTTCTAGCTTCATGGTATTGTCGTGAGTTGGTGTAGTGATTGGTTGTTGTAGTTTG
>OX387257.1:4296894-4304394 GCA_947562095.1 Branchellion lobata | reverse complement strand
AAAGTAGAAAAAAAAAAGAAAAAAAAAAAAGAAGAAAGAAGAAGGACAAAGTTGAAAAAGAGAAGAAAAACGAGGACGAGAAGAAAGAGGAGAAAAAACAAAAAGAGGATGAAAAACAAGAAAAGCAACAACAAAAATTTTGAAAAAATTTGAAAGAGTTTTGAAAGATGAAGATTTGACATGGATTTGAAAAAACGATGAAAAAGGTAAAATGGAGTGAGAAGGAGAGAGACCAAAAATATAAAAACCAGAAGGACGTTGAAATAAGAATGAATGGAGATTGGAAAATGACAGAAAGAGTGAAAGAAAAAAAAGAGTTTTGGGGAGAATGGAGGAGTGACTGCAGACAGGGGAAGTGGCAGGGAGGAGGAGTTGCTACAAGGTTTGAGGAGAGGATCATTCGCCATTGAAACTTTGAAATCGGAGTCTTGTGAAACCTTCAAAGTTGCTTGAAGGCCTGTGGAACCTTCGATACTGTCTGGAAGTTTTGTGGGTTTGAGAAGCTTTTGATATCTTGTGGTTTTGTAAACGTTTTGAAGACTTTTTGTTTTGATGTTGTTTCAAGGTTTCGTAGGTCTTGAAGTCCCTTGGTTTTGAGATTGTGGTATTTCTGAGGGTTCCGGTGTCCTACTACTTCTCATCTCTGACTCGGATGCACCCGCCCGTGTCTCCATCAGGTCCCCAATCAATCCTTCCGCTATTGAACTAGCCACCGATGAAAACAATTACAACAATAACAATAAAAATAAGCTTGCCTTCGAGAACAGTAACAAGCCAATAAACCACAACAACAAAAACAATAAAAAACAATGAAAACAACATAAGTTTTAATGACATCAACAAATTTACAACATCAATAATAATAAAATCAACAAATTAACAACAACAAAATTAATAATAACAACAATAATAACAATAATATACAAAAATAATAATAACAATAATAACATGGCTAGCATCGGATACTCTTGTTTCCTCATTGTATTCGAGGGTTATCCCTAACAAGCCTCAGTTCACTTTTAAAACCATTCCAACTTCACTTTCAGCCTTACAACTCACCCATACCTCTCACCTCCCCCCCCCCCCTTATTGCAACCTTATAACCACTCATTTCTCCGTCCGAAAATCCCGCCATTAACCCCTACATGATTGAACTTCTTCGTCAACGCCATTCTTTAAGCATTATTATATTGAAGAAATAAAGATACCCAAATAAATAATTCTCAACACCTTACCAACAACCATTGAAAATTATCCAATTGCTCAACCTCCTTCACCCCCCCCCCCTCAACCTCCTTCCACCCCCCCCCTTTCCTTCCACTCACACACCCCCCACCCCCCTTCCTTCCACTCACACGCCCCCCACCCCCTCCTTCCACTCACACCCCCCCACTCCCTCCTTCCACTCACACGCCCCCCACCCCTTCCTTCCACTCACACGCCCCCCACTCCCTTTTTTCACTCACACACCCCCCACCCCCCTTCCTTCCACTCACACGCCCCCCACTCCCTCCTTCCACTCACACGCCCCCCACCCCTTCCTTCCACTCACACACCCCCCACCCCTTCCTTCCACTCACACACCCCCCACCCCCTCCTTCCACTCACACGCCCCCCACCCCCTCCTTCCACTCACACGCCCCCCACTCCCTTTTTTTCACTTACTCCCCCTTCTTCTTTCCCCTTTTTTTACTCACCCACCTCCACAAACCCCCCTCCTTCCTCATTGAAACCCCAAAACCCCCATTAAAACATTCGAAAAACTTAATCTAAAACTCAAAAGGCCTCATCACAAGCTCCAATAACCCTTCTTGTTTTTCTGCCACTAATCCTTACAAACCCCAGTAAAATCCCATTCAAAACTTGAAACACTAAAACACCACATTTAAAACTCCGAAAACCCCGAAACCTCGAATAAACCTAACCCGTCCCAGAAACCTTGAAAAACGCCATACAAAGACTGTCTATTGTCTAATGAAAACCCCTAAATGAGGTCCTAAAACCCTCAAAAACCTCCTCTTGAAACCCCAATACCCCCAAAACCCCCCAAAACCCCTCAAAGCCCCTCAAAACCCCTCTAAATTCCTTTATAAAAAAACATAAAAACCCGATAACTCATTCAAAGCCCACTTAATCCATCAAAAAATTCTCAAAGACAACCCCAAAAACCCTCCAGACCCACTAACCTCCTCCCTTGCGACCCAACAAACTCCATAAACCCATTAAAAACTCACCAAACCTCCAAACAACCCAAAACACCATCAAAAGCCCACCAAAAAATCCTCAAGACTACCTCTTAACCCCACCAAACCCCCCAAAAAACCTCAAACCTCCCCCCAACCTGGGTACGGTGGATTCAGTGGTCATGGTGGTGGGGTCGAGTTCGAAGACCGAAGCAACGTCGTTGATGTTGGGTACGGAGATGAGGCAGTACACGTGATTGCAAGCCGATCCTCTCAGCTTGTTACGCATGGCGTCTGTGTTGCTGTCGCTGTCCACCTGGGGTGTTTGGGGGGTTTTTAGAGTTTGGGCGGTTGTGGAGGGTTTTTGGGTTTTTTTGTCTGAGGTTTTGGGGGATTATTTGGGGGGTTTTTGAGAGTTTGTAACGGTTTCTTGAGGTTTTTTTGGATTTTTTTGAGAGTTTGTAACGGTTTCTTGAGGTTTTTTTGGATTTTTTTGAGAGTTTGTAACGGTTTCTTGAGGTTTTTTTGGATTTTTTTGGGAAATTTTGAAGATTTTTTGGGATTTTTTGGAGGTTGAGGTTTTTGTTGAAGTGGCTTTTGGAGAATTGTGTGTTTTGATGAAAGTGGAAGTTATTTTTGGGATGGGTTGTTTCTATTGAGGGATGAAAAAGAATTTTTCGAAGTGGGGTTGTTTTGAGGTGCGGAATACGAGGTTTTTTTAAATTTTTTTAAATTATATTGTTGTTATTATTTTTATCATTGTTATAATTGTTGTTGTTTTTATTTTTTTTCTATTTTTTTTTTTACTTTTTGTCCACTATTTAACTTTCATCCATATCCATTTCACCACCCCCATCCTCCCACTTCTCATCCCCATTCGATTCTTCTTTCTCACCCCCTCTTTCCCCACTCTTATTCTTCATCTCCCATTTCTTATTCCCCCTCCCCCAACAAACCCCACCCATGCCCTCATCCTTATCTCAATCTTCCTTTAACCAGTTTTATCCCATCTCTCATCCCTAAACAAACCTCCCCCCAAACACCCATCCCTAAACAAACCCCCACCCAAACACCCATCCCTAAACAAACCCCCACCCAAACACCCATCCCTAAACAAACCCCCACCCAAACACCCATACTTCAAAAAACCCCACCCAAACACCCATCTCCACCCGCTCTCCCCTTTCCAACCTCAGCAGCCAGATAGTACCCCGATGCGAGGTGTTTGAAGCGGAAGAGACTGCTCCAATGGCCTGCCCCTCCCTTGCATGGGTCGTTGTGCACCAACTGGGAACGGGGTGGGTGAGACGTAAAGGGGGTGTGGGGGATGAATAGGTGTGGTGGTGGTGTGGGGTGTGGGGGTGTGGTGTGGGGGTTGTGTGTTGGTGTGGTGATGGTGTGGTGGTGTGGTGGTGTGGGGGTGTGGGGGTGGTGTTGGTGGGGTGACTAAGCATGTTGTTTGTTGTTGTGGTGTGTGGATTTTGTGGTGGTGTTGATAAAAATTAATAGTGGATGGTGTATTTTTCTTAGATCAGCTCATGTAAGACTAACCTATAGCAGATTAAAGAAGACTCAAGTAGAGTAGTTTAGATGGGCTACAAAAATATATGACAACATTTCCATGAAAAAACATTTATAGCTACTCGTCATATCTTCCGACCCATTTCGATCTCCCATTAAAAAAAATTTTTTTTTCCATTTTTACCACACCGCATTTCAATCTCCAGAATTTCTTTCTGTATTTCATCGTTTTCATTGCTGATGCTACTAACTTTTGAAATTATTAATGCTAAAATTATTATAATTATTAATTCTGAAATTATTATAATTATGAATGCTACATATTTTTTGTATTATTTTTATTATCACCGTTTTAATTGTTATTATTATCACCATGCCCCCCCCCCCCCCTCTCCACTTCCCCCCTCCTTCCCCACTTCCCTCCCACACTCTTCCCCATCCCCCCCTCCTCTTTCCCCTCCCTTCCCCCCCTCTCCCCACGACGCACCTCGACCTCCCACAGGGCGTTGGAGCTGGTGGCTGCGGTGGCGGAGGTACGGCCGGTGGTCCTGAGGAAGACATAGTGTTTGCGCTTGTACTCGTCACACGTCAGGAACTTCTCCTGCTCCGCGTGGAAGAGTCTCACTACGTCACCCTGGCGGATTTTGGTGGTTTTTTTTGAGTGGTTTTTTGAGGGGTTTTTGGTGGTTTTTTGGTGGTTATTTGAAAGGTTTTTGGTGGCTTTTTAAGTGGTTTTTTGGTGGTTTTTTGGTAGGTTCTTTTTTAGTTTTTTAATGGTTTTTTGGTGGTTTTTTTGTAGTTTTTTGAGTGGTTTTTTGAGTGGTTTTTTGAGAGGTTTTTGGTGGTTTTTGGTGGATTTTGGTGGTTTTTTGAAAGGTTTTTTAGTGGTTTTTTTGTAGTTTTTTGGGGCTTTTGAAGATTTTTTCAAGATTGGTCGAGTTTGGAGGGTTGGAAAATTTTCGGGAATTTTGTGAGTTTTTTGGGGATTTGGATAAGTTTTGGAGTTAAATGTTCTTTGGTGTTTAGTGGTTTGGAAGGGTAAGGTTTATTTCTATTTGTTTTTTATAAGTTTTATTTGGCTGAACGACTTTTGGGGGTTTTTTTGGTGGTGGTTTTGCTACAGCAACAACATCAACAGTAACAACAATACCAACAAAAACACCATCAACAGCAACACCAACAGCAACAAGGTCAACAACAATATCAACAAAAACGTCAACATCAACATCAAAAACATCAAAAACAACATCGACAATAACAGCAACATCAGCAACAACAATATCAACAAAAACGTCAACATCAACATCAAAAACAACAACAGCAACATCAGCAACAACAGCAACATCAGCAATAACAACAACATCAGCAACAACAACATCAACAACAACATCAACAACAGCAAACCCCTTTGAGCACGTTTTCAACATTCTCCCTGTAATCCATGAACAGGTTGATCTTCCAGCAAGTGGAACAGTTCACTGAATTCACCTGCGTGGTGGGTGGTTGATGGGTGGGTGGTTGGTGGGTGGGTGGTTGATGGGTGGGTGGTTGATGGGTGGATGGTTGATGGGTGGATGGTTGATGGGTGGATGGTTAACGGGTGGGTTGATGGGTGGTAAGTTGATGGGTAGGTTGATGGGTGGGTGGTTGATGCGTGGGTGATTTATGGGTTTCGATAGATGGGTGGGTGGGTGGTTGGATGAGAAGGTGGCTTGTAGTTGTAAGCGGGTTGGAAAGTAGACTTTGAAGGTTCAATTTCTGAGTGGTGTAATGTGTTGGTGGGCACGTTATACGATGGGTGGATGAGTGGTTTACTGTGGTGTGTGCATGGTTGGATGAATGGGTGGTTTTTAATTGGGTGGGTGGTGTTCCTTAGTGGGTGGGTGGTGTTCTTTAGTGGGTGGGTGGTGTTCTTTAGTGGGTGGGTGGTGTTCCTTAGTGGGTGGGTGGTGTTCTTTAGTGGGTGGGTGGTGTTCTTCAGTGGGTGGGTGGTGTTCCTTAGTGGGTGGGTGGTGTTCTTTAGTGGGTGGGTGGTGTTCTTTAGTGGGTGGGTGGTGTTCTTTAGTGGGTGGGTGGTGTTCTTTAGTGGGTGGGTGGTGTTCTTTAGTGGGTGGGTGGTGTTCTTTAGTGGGTGGGTGGTGTTCTTTAGTGGGTGGGTGGTGTTCTTTAGTGGGTGGGTGGTGTTCTTTAGTGGGTGGGTGGTGTTCTTTAGTGGGTGGGTGGTGTTCTTTAGTGGGTGGGTGGTGTTCATTAGTGGGTGGGTGATTCAACAAAGAGTTGCATAGGTGGGTGGTGAGAAGGCGGCTGGGCATGGGTGGTGAAATGAAACGTGATGTAACGAGAGAGGTGGGTATGGTGACAATGGTTAATTTGATGTAACGTGGTGTAAGACAATTTATTGTGAAATAATTTGATTGAATGTATTATAAGGCATTTTAATGTAGTGTAATGCATTGTGATGCAATGTAATTAATAGCATTTTAATGTAATTTATAACTAATAACAAGGATTATTATGAATTAATAAATTAATATTTTTATTTGTTAATTTATTTATTTGTTTATTTATTTGTTTATTTATTTATTTATTTATTTATTTATTTATTTATTTTAATTATTATCGAACCTCCTTGCATCCTGGGTTGTCTGCGAGATCGAGATTGCTGGCGTGGAGTGGCTGAGTGGAGTTGACGGAACTCAGTATCACCTTGTCGCCCACCATCACCTGGTGAGAAGGAGGAAGAAGAGAAGGAGGAGGAAAAAAAAAAGGAAAAAGAGGAGGAGGAGGAGAAGGAGGAAAAGGAGGAGGAGGAAAAGGAGGAGGAGGAGAAAGAGGAGGAGGAGGAGGAGGAGGAGGAGGAGGAGGAGGAGGAGGAGGAGGAGGAGGAGGAGGAGGAGGAGGAGGAGGAGGAGGAGGAGGAGGAGGAGGAGGAGGAGGAGGAGGAGGAGGAGGAGGAGGAGGAGGAGGAGGAGGAGGAGGAGGAGGAGGAGGAGGAGGAGGAGGAGGAGGAGGAGGAGGAGGAGGAGGAGGAGGAGGAGGAGGAGGAGGAGGAGGAGGAGGAGGAGGAGGAGGAGGAGGAGGAGGAGGAGGAGGAGGAGGAGGAGGAGGAGGAGGAGGAGGAGGAGGAGGAGGAGGAGGAGGAGGAGGAGGAGGAGGAGGAGGAGGAGGAGGAGGAGGAGGAGGAGGAGGAGGAGGAGGAGGAGGAGGAGGAGGAGGAGGAGGAGGAGGAGGAGGAGGAGGAGGAGGAGGAGGAGGAGGAGGAGGAGGAGGAGGAGGAGGAGGAGGAGGAGGAGGAGGAGGAGGAGGAGGAGGAGGAGGAGGAGGAGGAGGAGGAGGAGGAGGAGGAGGAGGAGGAGGAGGAGGAGGAGGAGGAGGAGGAGGAGGAGGAGGAGGAGGAGGAGGAGGAGGAGGAGGAGGAGGAGGAGGAGGAGGAGGAGGAGGAGGAGGAGGAGGAGGAGGAGGAGGAGGAGGAGGAGGAGGAGGAGGAGGAGGAGGAGGAGGAGGAGGAAGAGGAGGAGGAGGAGGAAGAGGAAGAGGAAGAGGAGGAGGAAGAGGAGGAGGAGGAGGAGGAGGAGGAGGAGGAGGAGGAGGAGGAGGAAGAGAAGGAGGAGAAGGAGGAGGAGGAGGAAGAGGAGGAAGAGGAGGAGAAGGTGGAAGAGGAGGAGAAGAAGGAGGAGGAGGAAGAGGAGGAAGAGGAAGAGGAAGACAAAAAGGAGGAGAAGGATGGAACGCTCCATCGTTCCTCCTCCTATTTCCCATTTTTTCTCCTCTTTCATTTCCCTTCCTACTCTTTTTC
>OX387257.1:4274394-4286894 GCA_947562095.1 Branchellion lobata | reverse complement strand
TGAATAATTATTTTTTTTTTTAGTTTTGATAATGTTATTGTTATATATGATAGTGTAGTTGCTTCTTGAGAGAATCCAAATTTGTTGGCACCTTTTTTATTTTTTTGTTTGAAAATTTATTCAATCGCGGTATATTTTTTTTTTTCAAGACTTGTGCTTCACTTCACTCTATTTACCTTTTGTGATCAGCGCATAAGTTCAAGTTCTTTACAATCGATATCCTATTTAGGATGCACAAAATTCATTCATGTTTTGAAAAATAAACAGCTTTTCATGTTTTTTTCCACAGACTAAATAAAATCTTTCAAATTAAACACCGGCTACATTACAACCTGAGAAATTTAAGGAATTTAAATAGAGAAGGACCTTGTATTAAGTTTTCAAATTTTCACAACTATTTTTTACTATGAAAAAAAAATTAACATTTTTTTTTATTCAAAGTATTTTGAAGTAAAAAATTATCAAATTTATTGTAACATACACGCTTAAATTTACTTTTAGAGGCTCTTAGCAAATTACTTACAATGGCCAACCAAGTCGGTAATATGGCAATTGGAAAAGTTCTAAAAGTTAACAGATTGTGGAAAGCAGCAAAAGTTAGCGTGCAAAGACTAAAATTAGACGAAAATACAAACGTGGTTGGTAATTTCTTTGACGATGTTTTGATAATCTTAGCAATACACAACCAATCTAAGCTATTTTTTAAAACTATTTACAGAAAAAACCAATATGATTCATAGATTTTTTTTTTAAAGTTGACATTATTTTATTTATACAATAATCAAAATCACAAATTTTCCTTTTTGCAGTACCTAAACTATGAGTCTAAGTGCTGGGCGTCTGATCCGGATTTCAAGGGAAACACAGGAGATATGGTGATGGTGAAAAAGCTGGATGAGCTTGAAAGGCATTACGTAACCCATCAAGTTCACAAGGTCATATTTCCTCTGGGCAAGATTACAGAGCCTACTACTGGAAAAAGATGCAGAGGAAACACTTATATCGACACCGAAAATAGAAATTTAACGTGATATATTAAATATTTTTAATATTAATTTGATGGGAATATTCTAATTAATTCATTCATTTTAACTTCATTGAACCGTTCCTGTTTTTTAATCATTTTTTTTTGCAACAAATAAAAGTTATTTTTCAACTTTCAATTTTTTTTTTGAATAAAAAAGGTGTTTCTTTAATTCAGAGGCGCTTTCTTTTGGTTCTTTAAAAGAGGATTCTAGTCATAAGTTAAAGGTATTCGGTCAACAAATTTAACCCGCTTATAGGGTGGGCTCTGATTATTTCAAGATTTTCGTACTAGAATCAAAAGTATTTTTTTCCAATTTTTTTAACTGTAACTTTCACTTATGACAAACCAGGTTTAACACTTAAACAACTTCAACCTTGGAAGTGAAGGATTTCACAACCCAGCATCTTCTCGTTCAAAGGTTACAATGATTCAGATCTTGGCGGCTTTTGGAAGATCTTATGCGCCATACGTGATGTTGCCATGTTCAATCGTGATCGGAGCCATAGGCTACAAAATGGAGTGGTGGTTACGAGGAGACTCCGAAACACCGTGGAAGAAGGAGAGTATAAGCGATGAGAGGGCTCGCAGACAAGTGAAAGAAAACTCCGACGATTTTGAAAGCCTAAAAAATCCAACTTTCATCCCTGAAACCATTTTCAGGGATAAATGAGACCACTTTTATTTTTTTCTTTTTTCCAATAAATTATGTGATTAAATTTTAACAAGTTGTAAAATTTATTTTCTAATAAATCAAAATTAAAACAGCATAGATTTTTATTTTAAATAAATTTGAACTTGAATTAATGAAATACTTCAACTGATTTTTGTTTTTTTTAACATAAATTTTCAAAAGTTATTTCTATCAAGTTTGAAATATGAGCTTTTCCAACATAAATTCCTTAGTTCACTCAACCGATCACAAATAAATTCTACGTAGCTCACTTGAAAAGTAATTTGCAAAGCTATCCTGAAACCTTTTTTCAATATAATTCATTCTAATCTAATCAAGAATTTTGTAATGTTCTCTAGCACTATGTTTAAAAGGCATTCCCATGGAAATGGTTTTGTTCGCTGTGGGCTACTAGAGGACTGGATGCTCTGTACTCTAATGGAGTTACCACTTCAAGAACCCAAAACTGGGCTCACCCGATCAAACTTTACAGTGGAACAGATCAATCAGTATGTCGCAGGTGCAAATGTTAAACACAAAACCTTAAAATGAATAAAAATTAAAACTGAATCTCTTCCTTTGATTAATAGTTCATCAAACCTTTCACCAGCCCTTCCCTCCCCCATTAATAGTTTAGGTTACTGTGGGCCCCTTCTATGGAGCTTTCTTCTCTTCAATCTTACCCCTTTTACTTCTCTACTTTCTTCTTGTAAAGCCCTTCAAAATTTGTTATTTAAACAGTTCTTTGCATAGTGCTCTTGAAAGTGCGAAATCAGCGCTATATGAATGATTTGATTAGATTAGTGTAGATTCATTTTCTCTCATACCACAAATTAAATTTGTAGCTAAATCACTTTTTTTCCATCTTTGCCCTATCAAGCAACTGAAACTTTACCTAGACAATCCAACCCTCAAATTACTAGTTTCTTCGCTCATTTCATCCCGCTTTGACTATTGTAACTTTTCATACTATGGACTCCCAGAGACCATGTTACACCCTCCCACCAAAGCTTTCAATAGCGCTGTCCGCTTAGTTTCTGGCACTCATCAATTTTCTCATCTAACTCTTACCCTTATCTCTTTACACTAGTTGCTTCTTAAAAATTATCAGTTTTCAAAATCTGCCCTCTCATGTTTAAACTAAAAAATAATCACTCACCTATCTTTTTAGCTGACCTTTTAAAATTGCCTCTTCGTAAGGGACTGAGATCTTCTACTTATTTTCATTTTTATAGGATACCTTCCAATAATACTCATGCTAAATCTGCTCTTCCTACTGTGAACCCCTTCTATGGAACTCTCTTTTCTCCAATTTTACCTCTTATTTCTCTATTTTCATTTTGTAAAGCCTTTAAAACTTTGTTGTTTAAACATTTTATAGCAGATCACTCTTCAACAGTGTGTAATCAGGGTTATATAAATGATTTGATTAGATTAGCTTAGAAAATTACGAATAAGCAGTATAATATAAGAACAATATTGACCATAGACAATAAAACAAAGTGATAAAACATTAAAAGTTCAGAGTATGAATAAGTCTGAGTTGAATCGAGTAAATACTGAAGGGTACAATGATTCATGAAGTGTGGCGAAAGAATTTCCTATCAACAAACGCCTACATTAATACTGTTTGCCAAATTACTCAACAAGAAAGTAAACAAGTGTTGAAAGGCATTGCAAAAATTTTTGGTATCCTGACGGACTTGTAAATTTGAGAAATGGCTGAGGAAGGAAAAGACATTGCTGTAAAATCGTCAACCAATTGGCTACAAGAAGACCGTTTGCCAACTTGAAAAAAGAAGGTTAGCCAGTTTTGAAAGCATTACAAGGAATTGTGGTATCCAGAAAAACTTCCTTGTGAATATAAAAAATAGCTGAAAATGAAAATAGAAGAAAAGAAGAAATAACGAAATAACTCTGCAATAATTACGTTATGTGGTTTTAAGATATGCTTCAATTCTCAAATTTAGAGACTTATTGATTTGATTTAATAGACAATTCTGCTTTTGAATTTCTTAGAACCTTTCAACATTCCAGTTTTGGTTAATTTGATAAAACATTCTTCACTAGTCATTCAATATAAACTATGACTCAATTCTAAATTTTTGAAATTTATAAATTTGGTTCTATAGTCAGTTTTTGATCTTTTGCAACAGACACTTAATAATTATTATGACATTCAGTTATTGTTGATTTTTATTTTTTCATTTTGATCGATCACCATGTTCTGTGCCATTTCCAGCATTTGTCTTAATTTGATTCAATAAAAGTATGAAAAAAAAAGTTTGTAGCAGAGCGCTTTTGAAATTTGTCAATCAGCGCTATATAAATGATTTGATTAGATTAGCTAGAAAATTACGACTAGGCAGTGTAACATAAGAACAAAATTGACCATAGACAATAAAACAAAGTGATAAAAAAATAAAAGTTAACAGTATGAATAAGTCTGATTTGAATCGAGTAAATACTGAGAGGTGAAAAATTAAATATAATATAATATAATAATTATAATATAATATTATTATATTAAATATAATAATTTACAGTTATCAAGTGTGGCGAAAGAATTCCCTATTAACAAAAGGATGTTTTTATCCGTTGGGGCCTATTCGAGCCAAAGCGTGGTATCAGATTTTTTTATTTATAATCTTTATTGAAGCCAAACACAGAAAATAGCACAGAGCATGGTGAACAAACAATAATATTAAAAAAAAATTGAATTAACAATAACTGAATGTCATGATAACTGTCAATTGTCTGTTGCACTGTCAATTGTCTGTTGCACCGTCAATTGTCTGTTGCACTGTCAATTGTCTGTTGCACTGTCAATTGTTTGTTGCACTGTCAATTGTCTGTTGCACTGTCAATTGTCTGTTGCACTGTCAATTGTCTGTTGCACTGTCAATTGTCTGTTGCACTGTCAATTGTTTGTTGCACTGTCAATTGTCTGTTGCACCGTCAATTGTCTGTTGCACTGTCAATTGTCTGTTGCACTTTCAATTGTCTGTTGCACTGTCAATTGTTTGTTGCACTGTCAATTGTTTGTTGCACTGTCAATTGTTTGTTGCACTGTTGCAAGGGCTTTTTTTTCCACTTCACACTCTTATGTTTTTTGACGTGGATGCACATGAGCGCACTCCTCCACACAAACCTCTCAGCAACCTTTCTGACGTCTGACTGGATTGGATGATGACAATCAATGTATTTGTATAACGCCATAGACATGGATCAGATGTGGTCTCAGAGGAACGGTTTTACTTGCTGCTGGGCTACCAGGCGATTAAACAACTTGAAGACAGCGTTTATTTTTCACTTGAGGTGCCGCTTTTCATAACTCAAATCTGATTCTAGCCGGAAACCAAACCTTGATTCTCACGTTCTACATACTGGCTCGCTCACCATTCGACTAAAGACGACACACCTTTGCAGTCATCATGATATTCTAATCTAATCCAAGAAATTTGTAATGTGCCTTTAGCATTATGTTCAAAGGCGCTCCCATAGAAACAGTTTTACTCGCTGTATTCCTCACCACTTCATTAATACTCACTTTAAATGCAATGAATGGTACAACTTGTCAGCATTTACGCCTTTTTCACATGAAATTTTGAATTTTTTTCTTCGGAATTTTTCTAATCTTCCCTACTTTGTAATAGCACCCTTTTAAGCCTATTTATACTAAGCCCCTGTTCTCCTCCTAGGGACATCTCTCGCTTAGTTCTTTTTCCACTACATCTCTTTGAACATAGTGCTAAAAGGCTCATTACAAATGTCTTGATTAGATTTCATTACTGCATTTTGGCGAATCATAAAATTTTACCATTCAAATGGTTCATAACAGAAAGCCATTGAATGGTATAAATTTATGCTATGGCATGGCTTTATTAGATTAAGTAAGAATGACTCAAAACACCTTTGAGATTTATTCCAACTTTCCGCTTTCAACCTCGGATATTTAACCATCTTGCTTAAAAGCATCCATGGGCAGTGTGTGTGCACGTAATGGCACAAAACTCAGTGATAATCTAATCTAATCAATGCGTTTGTATAGCGCCTCAGTTATCAAAACTTTATATGCTATAAAATCAATATGCTATAATTTTTAAAAGGCAATTTAACTATAATAAAATGGATTAGTCTAAAAAAAATTTATATGTAAATATAAAGCGAATAAGTTTATTTTCTATATAAATGAATTTTTAATAGCTTCGCATAAAATTTTTTAAAATAATTTAAAAAATAATAAATCACGCGTAGTTAATGCGTTAAGGACGAAAGGGAAAATATTATCGTCTGAAATTTTACTTTGAAAGGTGAATGTTTGAAGGGTGGATTCTCAGCATCTTTTCATCAGACGAACCAAGGAAAGGGATGAGCGCTTTTGAATACCCAGCGCTATACAAATGTTTTGCTCAGATCGAATTGTGTTAGAATAAATTAAATTTGGATGGGACTCGGATTAGATTAAATGGGATTATTAATTTCCAATTGGATTATATTAAATTTAGTTATATCGAATTGAATTATATTAAATTAAATAAAATCACAAGAAAAGGATTGAGTCAGATTAGATTGAAAAAGATTAGAGTAAGCGTTGAGTTCTGACCTCTGTACACCCTTCACAGCAAGCAGTGTCAGCATACGAACAGTAAAGTGTGAATTTATAAACTTTGTTGGTGAGTGAACGAACAGAAAAATATTATAATAAAGTAGTAATCGATTCAATACATGGCGACAAGTTGAAGACGAAAAAAATTATTTTTCAAATGATAAAAGTACAAATACGTTATGTTATGAATAATAATTATAAATAATTTCATCTTATTAATAATTATGGTCAAATTATTGCACAGAGATAATTTAAAGGAAGCATTATTTGATAGAAACTGAAGGATTTTAAGTTTATTTAAGTAAATAATTTATTAAAAGTTAACTTTAATTTCATGTAAAAATAAAACAAAAAGGAAGTCGCCTCAGTAATTTCAGATGGCGACGCCAATGAAGTAGCCTGGAAGTGACGTATGCAAGTGATCATGGAATCATGTGACGCTTAATTTCAACGAAAGTTTTTTCCGGCCATTTTTTTTACATTTCACTTTAAATTTACTTTTACTTTAATTATTTAAATATATTTTTTTATACTTTTCATAATTATTCTTTTCCATTTACCAGACTTCTTTTGAATCTTTTTAACTTCACTTCACTTTCGTCTATGTCATTATCTACGCTCTACTTTCTGAATATAATTTTTAAAGTTACTTTTAAGCTCACGAGTCATAATATCAATAAAACTTATCAATTACGACCGTTGAGATCTGTATGCCAGCATTATGTCCGAAGTAAGCGTGCGTGGTATATTATTATTATTATTATTATTATTATTATTATTATTATTATATAGTGAATAATATTATTGTAATTATTATTATAAAGTGTATATTATTATGAGTGTCAATTATACACAGAAATTGATTAATAGAAAACATGATGATGATGAATGATGACGATGATGACGGTGGTGATGATGATGATGATGATGATGATGATGATGATGATGATGATGATGATGATGGTGATGATGATGATGATGATGATGATCTTAGTACTCTTCCAGTTCATCCTGTGGCTCATTGGCTACCTCCTCGTCCACTTGGCCCTCCTGTGTGAAAAGTGAATTTAAAAATGAAAAAAAGCGCTTTAATTGTATAAAAAGTTGAAAAAACGACAAACATCACAAAAAAAACCAGAAAAAAAATGAATGAGTCAAACAAGGAATGAAAAACAGAGTGACAGGCAGAAGAACAAGAAGTGACAGGAAGAAGAACAAAAGAGGACAAAAAGAAGGACGAAGAGTGATAGGGAGAAGGAGAAAGAGTGATAGGGAGAAGGAGAAAGAGTGATAGGGAGAAGGAGAAAGAGTGAAAGGGAGAAGGAGAAAGAGTGAAAGGGAAAAGGAGAAAGAGTGATAGGGAGAAAGAGAAAGAGTGATAGGGAGAAGGAGAGTGATAGGGAGAAGGAGAAAGAGTGATAGGGAGAAGGAGAAAGAGTGAAAAGGAAAAGGAGAAAGAGTGAAAGGGAAAAGGAGAAAGAGTGATAGGGAGAAAAAGAAAGAGTGATAGGGAGAAGGAGAAAGAGTGATAGGGAGAAGGAGAAAGAGTGATAGGGAGAAGAAGAAAGAGTGAAAGGGAGAGAGAAAGAGTGATAGGGAGAAGGAGAAAGAGTGAAAGGGAAAATGAGAAAGAGTGATAGGAAGAAGGAGAAAGAGTGATAGGGAGAAGGAGAAAGAGTGATAGGGAGAAGGAGAAAGAGTGATAGGGAGAAGGAGAAAGAGTGATAGGGAGAAGGAGAAAGAGTAAAAGGGAAAAGGAGAAAGAGTGAAAGGGAAAAGGAGAAAGAGTGATAGGGAGAAGGAGAAAGAGTGATAGGGAGAAGGAGAAAGAGTGAAAGGGAGAAAGAGAAAGAGTGAAAGGGAGAAAGAGAAAGAGTGAAAGGGAGAAAGAGAAAGAGTGATAGGGAGAAGGAGAAAGAGTGAAAGGGAAAAGGAGAAAGAGTGATAGGGAGAAGGAGAAAGAGTGATAGGGAGAAGGAAAAAGAGTGATAGGGAGGAGAAAGAGTGATAGGGAGAAAGACAGAGTGAAAGATTCAAAAGCACCTCAGTGGAATAGAGAATGTCAAGAATCGGTTGCTTTTTAACAAACTCTTCCTCCTCGCCTTCTTGACACATGACCTGATGGTGGTGGTGATGATGAAACAAATGAAATTAAAAATGATAACACAAACTATAATAATGATAATAATAATAATAATAATAATAATAATAATAATAATAATAATAATAATAATAATAATAATAATAATAATAATAATAATAATAATAATAATAATAATAGAAATAATAATAATAATAATAATAATAATAATAATAATAATAATAATAATTATAATAATAATAAATATAATAGAGAAGAGAGGATTAATGAATGAATGAATGACAAAAAGAAAAATAGACGAATAAATGAATAAATGGATGAATATAATGAATGAAGGAATTAATATAACGAATGAAGGAATGAAAAAGAATTAATGAATGAAAGAAAGATGAATGAATGAAAGAATGACGGAGGGAACCTCGATGTCTCGCAACTTGGAGAAGTAAAAGTCCCTCTCCTTCTCCAACAACTCACTGTTCCTCTTCAGCTCCTCGTTCTTCCGTGGGATCAAACAAACTTACACATACACATACGCACACACACACACACACACACACACACACACACACACACACACACACACACACACACACACACACACACACACACACACACACACACACACACACACACACACACACACACACACACACACACACACACACACACACACACACACACACACACACACACACACACACACACACACACACACACACACACAAACACACACCCACACCTCAAGCAATAGGGCTTTCGTCTTAGCAGAATCACCACCACCAGCAGCATTACTCCTCCCCTTCATTCCTTCATTCACTCCATTCGCCTTCACTCCTGCGTATGCAATGTTGTATGTTGTATCTCGTCTTGGAACTTTTCAAGCAGATTTATAAAAATAATTGTTATATTATTATTTTTATTGCTATTATTTTTTAGTGGAAGTCGCAGCAGTAGTATTATTAGTAGTAGCAGTAGTAGTATTGTTGTTGTTAAAACGAGTATGAGAAAATAAACAACACGCAACAACAACAACAAAAATATATAAATAGAAGGAAAAAAATAAAAATGAATAGAATGAAAAGAATAAAAAAAAATGAAATGAAAAAATAAAAATATATAAAATAAAAAAATAAAAATAAATAAAATAAAAAAATAAAAATATATAAAATAAAAAAATAAAAATATATAAAATAAAAAAATAAAAATATATAAAATAAAAAAATAAAAATATATAAAATAAAAAAATAAAAATAAATAAAATAAAAAAATAAAAATATATAAAATAAAAAAAATATAAAAATATAAAATAAAAAAATTAAAATAAATAGAATTAAAAATTAAAAATCTAAAAAAGAAACAAAATCCCACCAGTCCTAGCAGGGGCGAGAGATCTGGTGGGCTTGTTGAACCCTCCTCCTCCTCCACCAGGCGCCCTCCGCAGCACACTGGAAGAGGATGTGGCGGGTCCAAGTATTTCGCCGTTGCGACTCTCCACCGGATCGTACTCACGACCATCGTAGTTGGCGTCAAAGAACTTCTTGAACCACTGTACAAACTCAAAATTATCCTGGAAGCGACCCTTCACTAACTTTTCCACCGGGATTATCTGGAAGGGAGGAGGGGTCTTCTTTGTACATTTGTGTAGGACTCAATGCATGAGATTATCTGGTGGAGGTTTGTGTGTGTGAGTGGGAAAAAAAATTGAGTTGTTTGTATGTGTGTGTGTGTGTGCTTGTGATGATGACTAACACAGTTGACTGTATGATGGCATTCATCTATCTCCACAACCACCAACCCTACACCACCACCACCACCACCACCACCACCACCACCACCACCACCACCACCACCACCACCACCACCACCACCACCACCATCACGACGACAAGCACCTTATCGACTCCAGTCTTCTTGAAAGCAGCTTGGAGGGCCTTGAAGTTGGCAATGGACTCGTGTTCCAGCTTCGAACTGAACTTTATACGCCTCAGTGCCACTGAGCCTGTGTGTGTAGTTGGATGTTTGTGTGTGGTGGTTGGATGTTTGTGTGTGGTGGTTGGATGATTGTGTGTGTGGTTGGATGTTTGTGTGTGTGTGTGTGTGTGTGTGTGTGTGTGTGTGTGTGTGTGTGTGTATGTGTGTGTGGTGGTTGGATGTTTGTGTGTGGTGGTTGGATGTTTGTGCGTGTGGTTGGATGATTGTGTGTGTGGTTGGATGTTTGTGTGTGTGGTGGTGGATGTTTGTGTGGTGGTTGGATGTTTGTGTGTGATGGTTGGATGTTTGTGTGTGTGTGTGTGTGTGTGTATGTGTGTGGTGGTTGGATGTTTTTGTGTGGTGGTTGGATGTTTGTGTGTGTGGTTGGATGATTGTGTGTGGTTGGATGTTTGTTTGTGTGGTGGTGGATGTTTGTGTGAGTGGTTGGATGTTTGTGTGTGTGGTGGTAGATGTTTGTGTGTGGTGGTAGATGTTTGTGTGAGGTGGTTGAATGTTTGCGTGTGTGGTTGGATTTTTGTGTGGTGGTTGAATGTTTGCGTGTGTGGTTGGATTTTTGTGTGTGGTGGTTGTATGTTTGTGTGGTGGTTGGATGTTTGTGTTTTTTAGTGTTTGTGTATGTGTGTGAGTTGTTGAGCTTGATTGTGGTATGGTTGGATGTGGAGTGTGATTGGATATGGTTAGATGTGGTTGTGGTTGTAAATAGCCAAAATTGGTTGTGTTGTGACCTGGGAAGAGAAGATCCATGAACTGACAATACACAGCTCCTGTGGTGTGGAAGAGGATTGGGTGGTAGTGAAAAAGCAGGAGTGGTGGAAAAAGAATACATAAATTTTAAAAAAATAATTTATTAATTAAATTAAAAATAATGAAGAAATTCAATGAATTATTAAATATTAATAAATTGAAATAAATTGGAGGAATGAAACATTAGACACCCAGCAATTGAGACATAGTTGTAAAATGCTTGAGAATTGAGTGATGGATGAAAACTAGTCAAAAAACCAATAAACTACCCATAGACCATTCACACAAACGATCATTCCCTTTTTGTTTTTAATATTATTATTATTATTATATATTATCATTAATAGTAGCAGTAGTAGAAGTAGCAATATTATGATGCTAATAATGGTAGCAGTGGTATCAACAATTGAATAACCAGCAACTAACTAACTTTTAACAAATTACCACAAACCCCCAAATCCACCTTAAACTCTCATCGAACCACCAACCGGAGCAGAGTTCCTCAATCTTGGTGAAGTTGCTCTCGAGAGAGTCATTGACCCAAGAGATGATCTCATGCCGACTCAAGTTCTCCGACGTCACACTGGTGCTGTATACATTTACTGCCGTCATAATGCCGCCGCTGTTGTGGGGTCATGAAGAGTTGTGATGTTTAAAGTAATAGGAAAAGTTAGTGAAAAATATTTTTTTTAAATGTTTATTAGAAAGATTATTCATATACAATGATAAAAAAATATTCATAATGTAAGGAAAATGATCATGAAGGAAGAAATATTATTATATAATATAATAGAAGAAATAAAAAAGAAAAAATGTAATATATTTAGTTTTTAGATGAAATGACTTTTTATGCAAGGTAATGAAGAGTTCCATTGGGAGAATTCATTTAATATATGAAATTTAGAACAACTAAATTCAAGTTATTGTAAAAAAATTTCAGAGGTTCAAGAAATATAAAATAACCTCGTCGATAAATTGATTTTGAAAATAAAAATGAATTGAAAAATGTTTACCAACGAAAAAAAACAAATTTATTGCTTTTATCAAGGCGAGTTAATATCGGAAACCATTTGAAATGCTATGAAAGATAAGACTACAAAATCCGAAAAAAATTATTTTTTTTAAGACAATTTCTAATAACCTGAATGTTGAACAAATAAAATGACACGAGAAATATTGGCTCCACAAAAGAATAAAAGTCTAACAGTTTTAAAAAGCAACTTGTTAAATATTTTAGCACTTAATTTGTGTCACGTGAGTTAAGTTGATGCGCTTTGTATTTTATAAGTATTTTTATCAAATATTAAAAGTTGAATAGAACAACTACAATTAAACAATTGTTTTTAATGTGTATGTT
>OX387257.1:4259394-4261894 GCA_947562095.1 Branchellion lobata | reverse complement strand
GCAATTATCAACAACAAAACATCAACAACAACCACCCAATAACCAGCCAACCTTAGCCACCCAACAACAGCCACCCAATAGCAACCACCAACAGCAACAACAAACCACCAACAACAACAAACCACCAACAAACAAACCACCAAAAACAACGAACCACCAACAACAACCACCCAACAGCAACAACCACCAACAAAAACCACCCAATAGCAACCCACCAACAACAACCCACCAACAACAACCACCAACAACAACTACCCACCAACAACAACCCACTAACAACAACCACTAACAACAACCACCAACAACAACCACCAACAACAATCACCAACAACAACCCACTAACAACAACCCACCAACAACAACAACTACCAACAACAACCACCAACAACTACCAACAACCAACGACAACAACCACCAGCAACAACCCACCACCAGCAACCCACCGCCAACAAATTCTCACACCTTCCAACACTCCGGTTCAAAGGTCACGTTGAAACCTCCTGTAATAATAAATAAAATGCCAACTTCCCCAACGTTCGTACTTCACCTTTGAAGAAGTTGAATTCCTAATTAAAATTTTATTTCAAAAATTAAAGTTTTTTTTCCGAAATTAACTTTTTTTTCCATTATTAATAAATTTTTCTCTTTATAATTAAATTAATTTTCAAATTCATAATTAAATTATTTTTCAAATTCATAATTAAATTATTTTTCAAATTCATAATTAAATTATTTTTCCAATTCATACTTAAGTTAAGATTTATTTATACTTAATATTTTATAATTATTTTTTTTCAGTAATTACTTCGTGTACTCATAATTAAACCGTATATTCGTAACCAATGTATTATTCATAGTCTTTATTAGATCAAGTCCAGACGTGGTAAGGAACAGGGCGAACAATCGAACTAAAAAAAGAAAAAAAATTAATTTTACGAAAACTCAATAAACTGAACTTCCTTCACTCAAAAACCTTTTTTTTAATTCATAACTTTTGTTTTGTTTTTTTCAGAAATTGAAGTTTCAAACGCATGAATAAATTATTTTTATAATTGAAAGATTCTTAAACTTTTTCAATTATTGTTTTTTAATTTCCAATTAGTAGGTAATTTTTCACGATTATAAAATATTACTGAAAGAAATTTTATTAATTATATTTTTTAAATAATTTTTATTTAAATTATTTTCTATTTTCTAATCTTAATTTTCGTTTCTTTTTGTACCGAAGTCTATTCCGAATACGAGAAACTACATGTACCTTCAATTTTTTAGCGCCTATGAGCGTTAAAAAGCCGCATATCGAATCAAATAATTTGTATAGCGCTGAAAAAACTGCTCAAACTGACTGCTCGAACTGACTGCTCGAACTGCTAAAAACAAAAAATCAAAAAAATGAAACTTGAAAAACGAAAATCGAAAAAGAATCGAATGGTTGAAATTGAGAACAAAATCGAAAAAAATCGAAATTCCGATTAATGAGAATAAAACACGTTTGCACAAGGGTGCATCAGCGACACGTAACATTCAAAAGCGAGATAAGTCAACTTCAGAGCCGATTAATATTTAATCAACCTAATGGAACATTTAATTAAGTTGATTTTAGTTTAATTATTTTAATTAAAAATTTAATTAAATTTAAAGTTTTAATTTATTAATTTTATTAATAATTTATTTTATTTTTTATATTTTTTTTTACCAATTTTGAACATTTATCGATTCAATTGCAGAACTTTTCAAGTCAACTTATTTTCATTTTTATTTAGTTAAAAACTCATTGTTTCACATGTAGACTAATTGTTTTAATTATAATAATGATTATACTCATTTTAAAATAATTGAGTTAAAATATTAATAATCATTTTAATTTTAAAATAATTGAGTTAAAATATTAATAATCATTTTAATTTTAAAATGATAACGATCATTTTCAATTAACTGTAATTTAACTAGTTCTTTTTAAAATACATTATAATTATCAAATTCAATTATCAATTAAAATTAAAATTATCAATCTTAATTTAGTTTAATGTCTTAAAATTAACCAAAAATTCTCCAGCAGAGCTTGAATGAAGACTGAAGATATCTACAAAACAAACTTTCAACTCTCTTCAATAATTTAAACTTTTGTGTAAATATAATATAAAATAAAATAATATAATATAATATAATATAATATAATATAATATAATATAATATAATATAATATAATATAATATAATATAATATAATATAATATAATATAATATAATATAATATAATATAATATAATATAATATAATATAATATAATATAATATAATATAATATAATATAATATAATATAATATAATATAATATAATATAATATAATATAATATAATATAATATAATATAATATAATGTAATATAATATAATATAATATAATATAATATAATATAATATAATATAATATAATATAATATAATATAATATAATATAATATAATATAATATAATATAATATAATATAATATAATATAATA
>OX387257.1:4244394-4251894 GCA_947562095.1 Branchellion lobata | reverse complement strand
ACACCAAAAATACACACCACAGTACCACGCCCATCACAGCACAGCACCCACTATAGTAGCACACGCACCATCACTGTAGTAAAACATACCACAAAAAACATCCACTCTTCCACCAACAACACCCAAGCACCACAGCACCACATTCACCCCAGTACCCACTACAGTACACACCACAGTACACACCACAGTACCCACTACAGTACACACCACAGTACACACCACAGTACACACCACAGTACACACCACAGTACCCACTACAGTACACACTACAGTACACACCACAGTACACACCACAGTACACACCACAGTACACACCACAGTACCCACTACAGTACACACCACAGTACCCACTACAGTACACACCACAGTACCCACTACAGTACACACCACAGTACCCACTACAGTACACACCACAGTACCCACTACAGTACACACCACAGTACACACCACAGTACACACCACAGTACACACCACAGTACACACTACAGTACACACCACAGTACACACCACAGTACCCACTACAGTACACACCACAGTACCCACTACAGTACACACTACAGTACACACCACAGTACACACCACAGTACCCACTACAGTACACACCACAGTACCCACTACAGTACACACCACAGTACACACCACAGTACACACCACAGTACCCATTACAGTACACACCACAGTACACACCACAGTACACACCACAGTACCCACTACAGTACACCACCACAGTACACCACCACAGTACACACCACAGTACCCACTACAGTACACACCACAGTACACACCACAGTACCCACTACAGTACACACCACAGTACCCACTACAGTACACACCACAGTACACACCACAGTACACCACCACAGTACACCACCACAGTACACACCACAGTACACACCACAGTACCCATTACAGTACACACCACAGTACACACCACAGTACCCACTACAGTACACCACCACAGTACACCACCACAGTACACACCACAGTACACACCACAGTACACACCACAGTACACACCACAGTACACACCACAGTACCCACTACAGTACACACCACAGTACCCACTACAGTACACACCACAGTACCCACTACAGTACACACCACAGTACGCACCACAGTACCCACTACAGTACACACCACAGTACACGCCACAGTACACACTACAGTACACACCACAGTACACACCACAGCACCCAGTAATACCTTGGGCATGCGTTGAGTGGGGTTTGGGCATGTTCTTTTCTTGAGAGCGTCAAAGGCCTCATTGACCCTCTTGAGTCTTCTGCGCTCCCTCATCGTTGCTGCCTTCCGTCGATCTCCCACGCTGGTGAGTTTCTTGCGTCGACAAAGTTTGCAGGCCCAGTTCAAACACCCCTCCCCTTTTCCCCCCATGCACCCTTCACTCTTACTCCCTCCTCCTCCTCCTCCTCCTCCTCCTCCTCCTCCTCCTCCTCCTTCTCTTCCTCTTCCTCCACCTACTGTTCCCGCTACTCCTCCTCCTTCACTTCCTTCTCCTCCTACTCCTCCTCCTACACCTCCTCCTACTCCTATGAATCCTTCGGTTCCCTTGGCGAAGTCTTGCGGAGTCTTAAAGGCCTTTTTGAAGTACGGTTTAGCTTCTGCTTGCATCAACTTCTCGTGGTAAAGGGTGGGCGTGGTGCGTGTGGCAAGGGGTCGAAGGGTGGTGTGGTCTTGGGTGGGGTTAGAAAGGTGGATGGGGGTGGGGTAGAATTCATAAACTTGATAAGACTCATCGTCTTCATCCAGGGTTATCACCGATGAGGTGTCGGGGTGGTTGTTGTAGATGTTGTTGGTGGTGTTGTTGTAGAAGTAGGTGTTGTTATTGTACACCGTGTTGTTGTTGTTGTTGTTGGTGTTGTTGTTTCCAGGTGATGTGTAGTCGGGGAAGTAAGAGTAAATGTAAGGTTGGGTGGGGCAAGGTCGGTTGTATGTGTCGTTGTTGAAGCTATCCAACTTGTAAATGCTGTTGTTGTTGTTGCTGTTGTACATATGTTCGTCGTTTGGATAGAGATTTGAGAAACAGTACTGTGGGGAGTAATGTGTTTTGTTGTAGCCGTTGTTGTTGCTGTTGTTAGTGTTGTTGTTGCTACTGTTGCTGTTGTTGTTGTTGTAGTAGTTTGTTGTCAAAGTGTTGTAACAGGGTGACAATGGGTGTGTGGGAGTTGACAGTATCGAAGACTTCTTGTTGCCATTGTGTGTTTTGGTCGTATTGTTGTTGTTGCTTATGTTATTGTTTGTGATGTTGCTGATAAAGGGGGTAGTAATTGGGAGATTGTTGTTGTTGTTGTTGTTGTTGTTGTTGTTGTTGTTGTTGTTGTTGTTGTTGTTTAAGGTGTTCACGGTAGTGGTGTTTGAAGAGTTGGTATTTGTTTCGGTTACGTGGAAGAGGTGATTGTAATAGGAGGTTGTGTGGAAGCTTTTGTTGTATACATCAATGTTGTTGTGGCTGTTGCTACTCTTATTATTGTTGCTACTGTTGTTGTTGTTGTTGCTGTTGTTGTTGTTGTTGCTGCTGTTGTTGTTGTTGTTGTTGTTGTTGTTGTCAGAAACGTCAACTTTAGAAGACAAAGGGAAGGATGATGGTGGTTGAAGCTGGAGAGTGGTGTGTTGATCTGTGAGATGGGGGGAAAGTTGGGGAGGGAAATGGGTAGAAAAGAAGGGTGTGGGGTGCGTAGATTCTACTCCCCCTCCCCCCTTGTCAACTTTAAGAGCTTGCTTGAAAGACATGTTATTGTTTGTTTTTAATATTGTATTGTTTTTATTGTCGTATTGTTTTCAATGTTGTATTGTTGTGAATGTTGTATTGTTGTTAATTTTGTATTGTTGTTAATGTTGTATTGTTTTTAATGTTGTATTGTTGTTAATGTTGTATTGTTGTTAATGTTGTATTGTTGTTAATGTTGTATTGTTGTTAATGTTGTATTGTTGTTAATGTTGTATTGTTGCAATTGTTGTATAGTTTTCATTATCTTGTCGTTTTTGTCGTTGTTTTTGTTATCGTTGCTTTTGTCGTTTATTTTTGTTATTGTTGCTTTTGTCGTTTATTTGTTGTTATTGTTGTTTTTATTGTTGTTATTTTTGTATCTATTGTTGTTATCGTACTTTTTTATTGTTTTGTTGTTATTATTATCTTTGTTTTTATTACTTATGTTGTTGGTATTATAACTATTGTTCTTGTTGTTATTGGTGTTGTTGGTGTTATAACTGTTACTTTTTTTGTTGTTATTAGTATTTTTGTTGTTTTTGTTGTTGTTATTGTTGTTTTTGTTGGTGTCGTTGTAACATAGGTGGTTGGTTTTATCACTATTATTGCTATTTTCGTTGTTTTTGTTATTATTTCTATTGTTATGTTGTTACAATTGCGATTCTTTTGTAGTACCTGCAAAAAGTATTATTAGTTATTATTTTATTGTTTTTTTTTAAATGATTATTATGTTATTAACTATTATTATTATTATTATTGGTTGTTATTTTATTAATTTTTTTATTTTTTATTCATTTATTACTTTTATCATTTATTATTATTTTTATTATTATTATTATTCATTCTTCAATCGATACTCTCACGATGTTTTATTCAAATCGTCTGATATGGGCGACAATTTATGATTATTATTATTGTTTTCTTTTTTTTTCATATTAAAATTGATACCGTGTTTATTTATTATGTGTTTTTCAACAACAAAAATTATATTATTGTTTTTATTTATTAATTTCATTTTATTCCTATTTATTTACTTTATTCCTATTTATTTCTTTTATTTTTATTTATTTCTTTTATTTTTATTTATTTGTTTTTATTATATTTATTTTCAATATTCAAATTTATTCATCAATACGCTCTCTCATCTATCTCGTCTCCACCACTTCAAAACCTTATTATCTTCCTCACTCTAATCTTATCAAATCCATCATCTCATCAAAATCGTCTTTTTATCTATTTTTTCCTTTAAAACGTTTTTTTTAAGCTTTTCCGTATCTAATCTTTTTAATCTTATCATTTCTCTCTACCTCATCTAAATCTTTTTCTTTTCTTTTTTTACCTAATTTTTATTTAATCTTTTTTTTCCACCAATCTTTGTTTCATTCTTCTTTTTTCTAATATTTTTTTATGTATCTGTTCCATCATATTCAGTTCGAATGAATGTCATATATATCTATACCTCACCAACCCAACCTCACCAACCCAACCTCACCAACCCAACCTCACAAACCCAACCTCACCAACCCAACCTCACAAACCCAACCTCATCAACCCAACCTCACCAACCCAACCTCACCAACCCAACCTCACCAACCCAACCTCACCAACCCAACCTCATCAACCCAACCTCATCAACCCAACCTCACCAACCCAACCTCACCAACCCAACCTCACCAACCCAACCTCACCAACCCAACCTCACCAACCCAACCTCATCAACCCAACCTCATCAACCCAACCTCACCAACCCAACCTCACCAACCCAACCTCATCAACCCAACCTCACCAACCCAACCTCACCAACCCAACCTCATCAACCCAACTTCACCAACCCAACCTCACCAACCCAACCTCACCAACCCAACCTCATCAACCCAACTTCACCAACCCAACCTCATCAACCCAACCTCACCAACCCAACCTCATCAACCCAACTTCACCAACCCAACCTCACCAACCCAACTTCACCAACCCAACCTCATCAACCCAACCTCACCAACCCAACCTCACCAACCCAACCTCATCAACCCAACCTCATCAACCCAACCTCACCAACCCAACCTCATCAAGCCAACCTCATCACCTCATCTTCACCAACCCAACCTCATCAAGCCAACCTCACCAACCCAACCTCACCAACCCAACTCCATCAACCCAACCTCATCAACCCAACCTCACCAACCCAACCTCATCAACCCAACCTCATCAATCCAACTTCATCAAGCCAACTTCACCAACCCAACTTCACCAACCCAACTTCACCAACCCAACCTCACCAACCCAACCTCACCAACCCAACCTCACCAACCCAACTTCATCAACCCAACCTCACCAACCCAACCTCACCAACCCAACCTCACCAGCCCAACTTCACCAACCCAACCTCACCAACCCAACCTCATCAACCCAACCTCACCAACCCAACCTCATCAAGCCAACCTCATCAAGCCAACCTCATCAACTTCATCAACCCAACCTCATCAACCCAACCTCATCAACCCAACCTCATCAACCCAACCTCATCAACCCAACCTCACCAACCCAACCTCACCAATCCAACCTCATCAAGCCAACCTCATCAAGCCAACCTCACCAACCCAACCTCACCAACCCAACCTCATCAACCCAACCTCATCAACCCAACCTCACCAACCCAACCTCATCAACCCAACCTCACCAACCCAACCTCACCAACCCAACCTCACCAACCCAACCTCATCAACCCAACCTCATCAAGCCAACCTCATCACCTCATCTTCCTCCCATTTAACGTCTCTTTATGCTCTTTAAATGCTCTCCAAAGTACCTTTTGCTCCAACAACGGGGAAGCAAGCGGTGCTTAATACAATAAAATAAAAAAAAAAATATATAAATAAAAAAATAAAACAAAATAAAATAAAACAAAATAAAAAAAAATTTAAAAAAATAAAAGAAAAGAAAAAAATAAAAATAAAAAAAGAAAAAAAGTGAAATATATAATAAAATAAAGTATATAGTGTAATGAATATGATTATAATGAAAAATAATTGAATAAATAAATAAAATAAAAATAATAAAAATAATAATAATGAAAATAATGAAAATAAAAATAATAAAAATAATTATAATGAAAATAATGAAAATAAAAATAATAAAAATAATAATAATGAAAATAAAAATAATAAAATTATAATAATAGTAATGAATTGAAAACAAAAGTAATAATAATAATAATAATAATAATAATAATAATAATAATAATAATAATAATAATAATAATAATAATAATAATAATAATAATAATAATAATAATAATAATAATAATAATAATAATAATAATAATAATAATAATAATAATAATAATAATAATAATAATAATAATAATAATAATAATAATAATAATAATAATAATAATAATAATAATAATAATAATAATAATAATAATAATAATAATAATAATAATAATAATAATAATAATAATAATAATAATAATAATAATAATAATAATAATAATAATAATAATAATAATAATAATAATAATAATAATAATAATAATAATAATAATAATAATAATAATAATAATAATAATAATAATAATAATAATAATAATAATAATAATAATAATAATAATAATAATAATAATAATAATAATAATAATAATAATAATAATAATAATAATAATAATAATAATACTAATAATAATAATAATAATAATAATAATAATAATAATAATAATAATAATAATAATAATAATAATAATAATAATAATAATAATAATAATAATAATAATAATAATAATAATAATAATAATAATAATAATAATAATAAGTAAATGAGTAATAATAAATAATAAAAAAGATTTATTCAAATTAAAAATCGACATAATAAGAACAACAGTTATATTAATGATTTTGTAACTGCCGATAAGTTACGTTAATGAGGTGAGCCATCGTGAGTTGAAAGCCAGGAGCAGTCGTTATAGTTGTTTGACAGCGTACAAATGTTGTGATTAGATTAGCTTGGATTAGATTGGATTAGGTTGGATTGGATTGGATTAGATTGGATTGGATTGGATTAGATTGGATTGGATTGGATTGGATTGGATTAGGTTGGATTGGATTGTGTTTTATTGGATTAGGTTGGATTGGATTGGATTAGATTGGATTGGATTGTGTTGTATTGGGTTAGATTGGATTAGATTGGATTGGATTGTGTTGTATTGGGTTAGATTGGATTAGATTGGATTAGATTAGATTAGCTTGGATTAGATTGGATTGGATTGTGTTGTATTGGATAAGATTGGATTAGATTGGATTAGATTAGATTAGATTGGATTAGATTAGATTAGATTAGATTGGATAAGATTGGATAAGATTGGATTAGATTAGATTGGATAAGATTGGATTAGATTGGATTAGATTGGATTAGATTGGAATAGATTGGAATAGATTGGATTAGATTGGATTAGATTGGATTAGATTAGATTGGATTAGGTTGGATTGGATTGGATTAGGTTGGATTGGATTGGATTAGATTGGATTAGGTTGGATTGGATTGGATTGGATTGGATTAGATTGGTTTGGATTGTGTTTTATTGGATTAGATTTGATTAGATTGGATTAGATTGGATTGGATTGTGTTGTATTGGGTTAGATTGGATTAGATTGGATTGGATTGTGTTGTATTGGGTTAGATTGGATTAGATTGGATTGGATTGTGTTGTATTGGGTTAGATTGGATTAGATTAGCTTGGATTAGATTGGATTGGATTAGATTGGATAAGATTGGATTAGATT
>OX387257.1:4209394-4231894 GCA_947562095.1 Branchellion lobata | reverse complement strand
ACCGTTTAATCGCTTCAAATCAAAATAAATAGTAATGAGGATAAAAATAATTTAAAAAATGTTCAAATAATAATAATAATAATAATAATTATTATTATTATTATTATTATTATTATTCAAAAATTGAAAGTTTTTATGAATAATGATGAAAATAATAATTATATTTTTAAAGAGTCGGGAAAGAAACTGAAGCTCCCAAATAAGCTGAATACAATGTTTCAGACATTTAAAATTTTGTTTGAATCCACAGTTTTAATTAATACAATACAAAACAATACAATACAAAACAATACAATACAAAACAATACAATAAAAAACAATACAATACAGAACAATACAATACAAAACAATACAATACAAAACAATACAATACAAAACAATACAATAAAAAACAATACAATAAAAAACAATACAATACAAATACAAATAAAATACAAAACAATACAATAAAAAACAATACAATATAAATACAAACACAATACAAAACAATACAAATATAAATATAGTTGCATTAACCCCATAGGGCTTCGATGCCATACCTTTATTGTTAAGCTGATCTCATCTTTTTTACTCTGGTCTGGACAGACACAATCTAGTCTGCTTTTATCCTATATGATTCAAACCCATTATCAATCGGTGTGATCTAATTCTCACACTTTCAGTTGAGGTACAGGCTGAAATAGGCTGAAAATTTTTAATTTATTATTAAAAAAAAAAAAAAAAATTTCTACTATTTTTGATAGCAGAAAAACAAGGACCCTGTGAAGGTGTTGCAACAACATCTGCAACAACATCTACAACATCTGCAACAACATCTACAACAACATCTGCAACAACTGCATCTCCGTGAGAACTTGAAAACGTCATTTATTTTTCTCTTCAAGACGACTCACTGTACGACGAGGTTAATCTCATCAAGCTGTTTGTATAGCGCTGACGTTGTTGTTGGCTATCTTTATGTTAGTTTTTATTTCAAGTTTTTTTCTTATTTTAGTTTTTTTTTCAAGTTTTCTTTCTTATTTTACAGTTTTTATTTCGAGTTCTTTTCATTCTTTTACAGTTTTTTTGTTTCGATTTTTATTATTATTTTAGGTTTTTTAAATATAATTTTTTTCTTCGACTTGATACTAGTATATAAATGAAAGAAGTAAATAATAAAGAATTCTCACGACTTTTCTGAATTCTTCGAATCTCCTTCGTTACGGAGCGTGTGAATGGGTGGTAAGAATGTAAGACAAACCTATGAACACAGAGACGTTGTTCATATCCTTGAAACTTTCCCTCGATAAATTATGAATAATATATTTTATATTATAACTACTATTTCGTATGTGCAATATTAATTACGCAAGCAGTGTCTAGGTCATTCAGCATAAACGAAAAATAGTCCGAGAACAAGAAATGACTTTCAATTATTACACGGCTGGTCAACTCAAAGGCACCGCTCGGTTGCTTCGAAGGTAAGAGAGGATTTTGCTTCAAATGTGCACGAGTTACCTAAGCTCCTCGGACCAGGTTTCAAAAACTCAGCACTGCTGCAACATCAGCGCAGAATGAGGTGATGGCAGCAAACAAGTGATGCCTCGGAGAACCTTCGAAACACTCTTGTACAGAAAATATTCTACTCTTGCACTCTCCACCAGAGCTCCAGCTCTTGTGCATCGCTTCCAGCACTTCTTCAACCATCATGCGCCCAACTTATATTGTATCAGCAATTTGCGATTGAAAGTATTTTTATTTCAAACATTAAAAAAAACCTTTATAGAAATAATGATATTAATAACATCAATAAAAAAATTATAATGACGAGAATAAGAATGAAAAAAAAATGCAATTGAAACATGAGTGAATGAAATTTCCATGCATCGAAGAGGACGTCAGATAATGTTAACGTTATCGGATTTTTAGTTAATAAGAATTTTGTATTATGTTGTTTGGTGGATTGTATTGTATATTTTGACTGTATTATATTCTAGTTTAGTGAAGTGTATTGTATCGAATTGAACACTCCTGTTTTGTATTGTATTGAGTCATTTTTGATGTATTACATTGTATTAAGTTGTATTTTGGTGTATTATATTGTATTGAGTTGTACTTTAATGTATTGAATTGTATGAAGCTGTGCTGTATTGTCCTATATGGAAATCCATTGTGTCTTATCGTAAAGGATGTCTAACACAGCAGCAGCAGCGGAAACAGTCCCAGCAGCAGCTAAAGAAGCAGTATTAGCAACAACTATAGCAGTATTAGCAGCTACAGAAGCAGAAAAGCTACAACAGCCCTAGCTTGACAACCTTGAAATCCGCCTGTTTGAGAAGAAAGTAAATGCAACTTTCAACAACAAATTTTCAACAAAAATAAAAATACTACAACCCTAACAACAAAAACAACACTCCCAATACAACGTCAAAACCCAACAATCAGCCAAAACAACACAACAACTAAAAATAACAACACAACAACTAACAAAATCAACAACAACAACCAACACAACAAGAATACCAATAGCAACAACAAAACCACAACAACTAACACCATAACACCAACAACAAAACCACAACAGCCAACAACATCAACAACAGCCCACACAATGGCACAACCAACACAAACGAAAAAACCACAACAACCAACACTGCCAACAGCAACAAAAACCTGGCGAGGCAGACTGAGGTAGGGGAAGAGGCTTGAAGAGGAAGAAAGACTCTGTTCCTTCACACTCAAGCCCTCACTTGCTGATGGTGGTGATGTGATGGAGATGAAAAATAAAATTATAATAAATATCAAATGAAGTTATATGATTCTAATTATTATTATCATATTTTTTATTAACTGGGAAAAATAATAAGACAAACAACACTTCAAACAAAAATCATCATTCACAGCAACAATAGGAGCAACATACAACAGCAACAGCAAAAACCACAGCAACAACCACATACATACAACAACAACAACCACATAGAACAACAACAGCCACAGCAACTCGTAACCACAACAACCCACCACAAGTCAACTCGAAACATTTCCACGTGTCATAATTCCTGATGACACTGCATAAGTAGGCTGGTATTGATGGTGACGACGACGACGACGACGACGACGATGGTGACGTCATAAGTGTCTTGATGGTGAGGACGAGGTCAGGAATGATGCTATCATCAAACACAACATCTGAAAGATGGATGGATTGACTAATGAATGAATTGATGGATGAATGGATTGATTAATGATGAATTAATGGATGGATAGATGGATGAATGGTTGATGAATTAGTCTATTACATCTAGTTGAAATGATGATGATTAAGATGGTGATAATGATGATGACGTGGTGATGAGTACGATGATGATAACAAAAACAACGAGGACAATGATAATGACGTGATGAGTCACCAGTAGCGATGATAACGTCATGATGACGGAAGCTCTGAGAAGCCTGCCTGTCCTTCCAATCCAAGGCCGTCACGCTGTGCGCTGTGGAGATGCAGGTTACCATCCATCCATCCATCCACTCATTCCTTCATCAAACATCCCATCCATTTACTCAGTCATTCATTCATCCATCCACTCATTCCTTCATCAAACATCCCATCCATTTACTCAGTCATTCATTCATCCATCTATTCATTCCTTCATCAAAAATTTCATTCATTTACTCATTCACCCATCCATCCATTCATCCAGATAGTTCTCACTTGCTTGAGCTTTATTCAGGCGAATGTTGGTATTGAGGATGTTGAGGACATTTTTGTGGTGGTCAGTGAAGACGTAGGGTGGAGTCTGAATGGTGGAAAGATGGTGGTGTGATGGGAAGAGGATGGTGAGAAGTGGTGGAAGGATGGAAATCAGATACAGGGTTGATGGAAGAGTGTTGTTGGAGGACTCGGATGACCAGACCCACCAGGCCTGTGCCAGCTCCAAGCTCAATGATGCTCTTGTCCTCATACACCTCCCTGTGGCACACCAACCACTCCAACATGTGGAAGCTGGCCTTGGTGTGGTGTGGTATTTATGATGTGGTGTGGTGGAGAAAAGATGGGATGTGGTGTGGTGTGATGTTGTGGTTATGATGTGGTGTGATGTTGTGGTGTAGTGTTGGTGTTGTGATGTGGTGTAGTGTTTGTGTTGTGATGTGGTATAATGTTGGTGTTGTGATGTGGTGTTATGTTGTTGTTGTGATGTAGTGTAATGTTGGTGTTGTGATGTGGTGTAATGTTGGTGTTGTGATGTGGTGTTATGTTGTTGTTGTGATGTAGTGTAGTGTTGGTGTTGTGATGTGGTAGAGTGTTGGTGTTGTGACATGATGTTTTGACGTGGTGGTTTTGTGGTGAATGAAAAATGGTGGTGTAGTGGTGATGATGATGATGATATGATAGTGGTGATATTGGTGATGTGGTAATGGAGCTTAATGGTGGCAGTGATGAGTTAGTTGTGGTGTGAACGGTGATGAGTATGATGTGGTGTGAATGGTGATGAGAATGATGTGGTGTGAATGGTGATGAGAATGATGTGGTGTGAATGGTGATGAGAATGATGTGGTGTGAATGGTGATGAGTATGATGTGGTGTGAATGGTGATGAGAAAGATGTGGTGTGAGTGGTGATGAGTTAGTTGCGGTGTGAGTGGTGATAGGAACGATGACAGCATGGTAATGACAATGGTTATGAAAATATGTTAACCAAAACTAATTGAACAAAATTGAATTATATAAAAATATTAATTAATAAAATTTTGAAAAAAGTGAAAATAAAATGATGCGAAAGGAATTTGAATTTGAATGAAAAATATGGATTATATTAAAAGGCAATGGTAACTGATTTGAATAATAGTAGGTAAAATCTTTTTAAAATATTAATTCTTATAATATATATTCATGTTATTGATATTGTACATTATAGTTGGATACAAACACGAATATTATAATAGTGGCATCAACCCTGTAGAGTTTCGAGGCCACGAGTTGAATAGTATTAATATTATTATATATATTATTATATTCATGGTAGATAACCAGCTTAAAATAAAAAATCAAATGTTGACCCACTTGCCAAACACTGAGTCCTGTGGTCCCTCTGCTGATCAGACTGTTGCTTTCCCTCACTTTCACCCACCTTCTCTCTTCATCTTCTTCCTCCTCCTCCTCCTCCTCCTCCTCTTCACCAGCACCGCCATTATTATCATCAAAATTATCATCCTTTTCCTTTTTCTTATCATCATTGTTGTTGTTGTTGTTGTTGTTGACGTCACAGGCAATTCTGGAAGTTTGTGCAACAGAACTTGCACCTACTCTTCTAGGTCTTACATAGTATGCCTTATAAGTGTAATCACCCTCATCTTCTTCTTCATCACCTTTCTTTCTATCTTTTGAAGACCTGTTAGCAATAGCAGCAGTAACTTCGTTCAACCCCTCGGAAGCAGCCAGGTAAGCAACATATATGTTATAAACCTCCTCCAACACCTCTTCCCCCCGACCTTCAAGCTGTGGGGTGGTGGTGGGATGAACTGCACCATGGTGAAAGTCATATGCAGAGTCAAAGGAACTTTGATAAGTTGAGTTGATAGCTAGTTGACAAAGCAATACACTCACAGCTTGAAGAATTCATAGTGAATAAAATGCATATTAAAAAACAGAAGATAATATTGATGGAAAACTTTTCAATAACAAATTAGTTATTATTTAAACGGTATTTTGAATTTGATGCTGATTTATTTTACAGCTTGTTGACAAAGCATCATACTTGACCCTTAAAAAAGGTAACAGTCTTGGTAAATGAACATTTATCAAATCAGTTATTAAATGTGATATATTGAAAAATATTCCACATTATAGTTAATCATTGTATGATATTTATTATCATTATTATTATAAAATATCTAATATTTTTTTTGTGGAAAGCAGAGAAGCGTAAAAATGCAAACCAGGGTGATGAGGGTCTTCAAGAAAGATCTGCAGTGGGTGGGGGAAGGCAAAAAGTGTGAAAGGTGGGGGTGTTTGAAAGTTAACTTCAACACCAACTCCTGGTCAATTTGTTCATTGGTTTCTTTGAGGTTCTGAAATTGTGGATTTTAACAAACTTGAAAACAAGTTGAAATGATTTTCAAGTTGAGTTATAAAAAATGTACTTTAAGAAGAATAAACGGAGAATTAGTTTTTAGTATGTAGGTATGATGGGGTTATTTCAAATTCACGTGTTTAGTTTTATAATTTGGAAATTATTGAAATTTGTACTGACAAGAATGTAAGTTTGAAAAAAAATAACAACCGAAAATTGACAAAAAGTCACTTTTTGGCACGAGTAAAAAAGTTTAGTAAGCAATCGAGGCATGAAAGAAGGTAAAAGCTGCCTTCTTTTAAAACCTTTAAAAAAAGATTTTGATCCTTTAAAAAAAAATTTATTTTTTTAATGTTAAAATATACATTCAAAAAATTTCGATTAAAATCTCACAAAGTTTTTGAAAAATAAAAAATGCTTTAAAAAAAGTAGTTACTTATTTGTTTCACTTTATTGTTTCTTCATAGTCTTTATTGGGGCGATTTCAAGCAAACCCCGAAAATGATACATGGTGAACGGTCAGAATATTTATAAAATTATATTCACAAAAACTGAAGGTCATAAAAAATGTCACTTTTTGGCTGCAAAAAATTAAAAATTGATTATAGAATCAAGTTTATAAATCTCAAAAGTTTGAAATTGAATCATTTTATATTGAACGGCTACTAAAAAATGTTATATCAAATCAACCAAACCTTTAATGTTACAAAAAATCTGAAAAATTAATGAGCAAAAGTTTATATAGAATCAAATTCATAAGCCCAAAAAATTGAAAATCGAACTAGAACTTAAATTTTATCTAATCAAGAAATTTTCAACGCGCCTTCCAGCACTATGTTTAAAGACGCTACCATGAAAACGGTTTTACTCCTTGTGAACTACTAGGGGACTGGACACTCTAGGACAGCATCTGTACTTTATTTGAGTTGCTGCTTTTAGAACTCAAATTTGGGTTCACCCAATCACACTTTACAGCGGAACAGGCCAGTCATTATGCCGCAGGTGCAGAGGTGTAAAACAAAAAATCATAAGGTTAAGAATAGTCAGTGTAAAATGAGTAAAAAATGTACCAAAAACAATGGAGAACCGATGGAACCTTAAAAGAGTAGGAATAAGTCTGAGTTAAATCCGATAAATGCTGAGGTATATAAAATAATTTACAATCATATAAAATAACTATTTAGAAAATTTTAAGCTTCCATTTAATGTTAAAGAGAAATGTTATAAATGTCTTGAATAGATAAGATTAGAAAAAAATAAAACAGAAAAACAAAGATAAATTAACCAAAACTGAAATTTCATGGAAAATTTAAAAACAGATTAGGAGCAAAATTGGCTAAGCAATAACATTAACAAATCTTAGAAATTTGTACAGCTCATATTAACGCTAAATAACTACTGAATAAGGTTTCATGCTACAAAAAACTTAACAAAGAATGAAAAAAAACCAAAGAAGAAACAAGGCGCGAAGGCGTTTATAGCCGTTACTTCAATTTACTTGTTTTCTAATCTGATCAAATCATTTGTGAAGCGCTTATTCCAAACTGTTCAAAAGCATTTTAACTTTTTTTATTAACTTTTCGAAGTTTAATGTTTCAACTATTAGTTATAAAACAGTTAATTTATCTGCAAGACCGAATTTTAAAAAAGAGGAGGAGGAGGAGGAAGAGGAGAAAAAAGAGGAGGAGGAGGAGGAGGAGGAAAAGGAGGAGGAAGAGGAAGAGGAGGAGGAGGAGGAGGAAGAGAACTCTGTACTAAGCAATTCATGTGACACAAACCTCTGTCTATGCATTATTCATTCTATAGGCAACTCTTGTAAAAATTATTATAAAAATTAAAAAAAAAAAACACCAGGACAATAAGCAGCCACGCGAATAGCGCCACGAACTTTCTTATCGTTTCATTACTTAGTTCTTTTCAATGTTGAAAAAAACAAGTTGAATGGATAGGGAGAAGAGAGTAAAAAGAAAAAAGAGGAGAAGAAAACTCTTTGAAACTCTACGGGTTAATGCCACTATAATAATATCCGTGTTTGTATTGTAAGGAGGAAGAGGAAGAAGAGGAAAAGAAGGAAAAAAAAGAGAGGAGTAGGAGGAAAATACAAGGTATGAGAAAAAAAAGGGGAAAAAAAGAGTAGGAAAAAAAAGAGAAGAAGAAGAGGAGAAAAAAATGATGGACAGAAAAAGAAGGAGAAAAAAAAACAAAAAAAGAAAAAAGTAGAAAAAAATGGAGGAGGAGGAAGAAGAGGAGAAAAATTCTGCACGAGGAAATTCGTGAGACATTCCTTCGCCTATGCATTAATCACTCTTTAGGCAAAAAATATACTTGAAAAAAATATTATAAAAATTCAAACAATATCCTTTGTTACTCACTTCTAAGAATAGTTTTTAAAACCTTTGATACACCTTCTTTTCATAATATAGAATATTATTTGTTATATAAAAACTTTGTTCATAATATTAAATTGAACTTTATATTATGAAACAATATTTCACGGTAAAGAACACATACTCACGAAATATAGGACAGTTCAATAAATACAATAATATTTCGTGTCATAGTGAGCTATACGAAGACACGAACTACCTCAAGGTTTGCAGGCATCCCTGTAACAGGACATTAGACGAACAAACAATAAGAACCATGAGAGCACCTCGTCGCGGTGTTAGTGATGTTGCCGAAGAAGATATGATGGAAAGGAGGAGGAGGAGTAGGAGATGGAGAAAGAAGAGAAGGAGGAGAAGGAGGAGAAGGAAGAGGAGAAGGAAAAGAAGAAGGAGGAGAAGGAGGAGAAGGAGGAGGAGGAGGAGAAGGAGGAGAAGGAGGAGAAGGAGGATGAGAACTCTGCACGAAGCAATTCATGTGACACACTCCTATGCCTATGCATTAGTCATTCTATAGGAAAAACATGAAAAAATTATTATAAAAATTCAAACGATGACGTTTCTTAGTCATTTCCAAAAATAGTTTTTTTAAAATTTTTGATACACCTTTTTTCAGATTATAGATTTTTATTTGTGAAAGACGAAAATTTTGCCAATATAGAATTGAAATTCATAGTATAAAACAATATTTTACAGTAAAACATTTCGTGATTTACAATGCCATTTCAAAAACATAATGGAACCTTTGATTAAAAAATCCCACTTTATAAAGTTGATACGTATATCGAATTATCATCTTTCGTTGATAAAAATGATAACAGGTTCATCATTTTGTTTTGTTATATAATAATCATCATGTCGTCTCTACGTCGAGTTATTCAAATGACGTCTCAAATCTTACTCAACTTTGTTAACGTCAATTTTTGCCTTGTGCGTCATGCTTTATAAAGCTGCCTACTTGCCATTCATTTTATTATTGTTTTATGAGGACGTTAGTGTTGTTATTTTATTGTTATTCGAATGTTGCTCATGCGTGACCGTGGTGAGTAGGACAAAATGCTGGGTCTGTTGCTATATAAGGCGCTCTGCTGAGACTAGCAGACAACTTCTGGTGACAAGAAACACTTGGAACCGTCCCAGTTCTTTGAAAACCTTTCAAACTTTGAAAAGTTGAACTTTTAGAAAGCGTTCCCGTTTGCAGTTGCTGCTCCCAGCATGTTCTCAAGCACTGGCATGCCCACTATCAAGGCACTTTTCGTGACCACCTTCCTTCTCGTCGCAGCCACCGTCGACGCTCTGCCGACCCTTACAGCCGCTGTTGAAGAGGCGCCCACGAACATACAACGCCTGAATATAGATTCCATGAGTGCAGATGCCGACGATGCCGACAAGGCGACCGCAACCGAGGCACCCATTAAAGATTTGACCACCATGGGTTATGAAGACTCCGCAGATGAAGATACCCCTAGTGCACAAGAAGCCGTTGTGAGTTGCTGCTGAGATGGGTTTTATTGTTTCATGTTAAAGTTTTTTTTGCATTTTTTGTCACAAGAATTGGTAATTTTTTGATTTTTAATTCAAAGTTTTCAAAAAATGAGTCACCTAATTAGCAAGTACAACAACCATCACAGAATTTCCTTGCAAAATACGGATATTTGGCTCGTGACGAGCAAAACAACACCAACCCGTTAGCTTCCATGGACCTCAGTCAACCCTTGAAAATGATGCAGAGATTTGCAGGCCTCGAAGAAACCGGCAAATTAGATGCAGCCACGGCCCGTGCCATGAGATCTCGTCGTTGTGGTGTTAGTGATAATGCCAGAGATGGCATGCTTGCCAAACGATATCAAGCCATAAGTGAGTCTTTGTGCTCTTTTTGATGTTTTTGAAACTCATAGCGTTAGTGAAGTTTTCACTGTTTATAAAGTCACAAATGATTGGAAGTTGTTAAAACTTTACAACCATAAAAAACCATCGTTTCCACACCAAACCATCATTTCCACACCAAACCACCACATCCACACCAAACCATCACTTCCACACCAAACCACCACATCCACACCAAACCACCACATCCACACCAAACCACCACATCCACAACAACCAACTCAATTTATTCCACAGGAAGCTGGAGAAAGAAACTGATATTCTACAAACGTAACAACATGCCCACCCACACACTGAACCTCAATAACCCATCCCAAGTCGATGCAGTAGTAACTAGGTCTTTGAAGGTGGCTTTTGTAATTTCAATTTTGAATGACCTATTGTTTCTCATGTACAATTTTAGCTCAAAGTTTCCTTCAGTATAGAACTTAGTTCGAAGACCGTAGCTTGTTTTTATTAAATTTACTTGGATTTGATTGAGAAAGATTCCATCATACGAGATTACATTGAACCAACTCACTCATAACCCACCTCTCCCACACAGCACTGGAGTGATGTTGCTGACTTGAAAGTTGAAGACGTCGGCAAAAACAACAATAGGCTACCAGACATCAATATTGATTTCATTAAAGGCAGACACGGAGATGGAAGTCCTTTTGACGGCAGAGGAACGGTCTTGGCTCATGCATATATGCCTCCAGATGGTCGTCTGCACATGGATGATGACGAAATGTGGTCCATTGATGCACCTGGTGAGTGTGTGGGCACTTTTGTGGTATGGAGTTGTTGCTCTGACGTGGTGTTTTGATGCATCACATCAAACCACCAAACCACACCAAACCCCTTCAGTCGGCAGCGACATGCATCAAGTGATGACCCACGAATTAGGTCACAGCTTGGGCTTGAATCACTCAACAGACCGTAGCGCTGTGATGTTCGCTTATTTTCGTTACAGGAGTAACTTCAAACTTGCTCAAGATGACGTTGAAGGAATCCAATATTTATACGGTTGGTTGCTGACGTGTGTCATTGTCATGTGTCATGTTTTTATTTTGTTAGAGAGGCCTTTCTATGAGACTACTCCAACACTCCACAGGAGCTAAAAAAGGATCCGACAAGACCACTCGTTCAAGAAGGACTCCTCACACTGGTCCCAGCATCACTACCACCACAACTACTACTAACCCCAATATAGTGACCATCGATTATTTTGGTGGTGATTATGATGATATTTATAACAGGTGGATGCAATGGATTTTCGGTAACTCGGCAAAGCATGAAAAAAGAGGGTAACTTGAAAAGCGAAAACTTCTGACGTTTCAGGAATATATTGTTTTGGTTCACGTTCAATTGCTGATTCTTTCAAACATACAAACTGCTTATGTAATCGGACATACAGGCTATTTGTTTTTTATTATCTCACCTACTGCAGTTTCGTTTCAACATTCTTTGTTTTAGACTTGAAATAAAATTTCACTTTTGAAGAATCCTGTTTCTTCCTCTGTAACTCCTCGCCAGCACACCTGGAATTACCTTTGCACCTACCTTGAACAAATTGGAATTTTAAATCTTACTGAATTAGATTTGATTGTTTCAACGTGGCTATCCAATTTAATCAAATCTCTTTGAACTCAATGCAATATGTTATCTGAATTAGTCTAGTTGAATGTTATATTATCTAATCCAACTCCATTCTAATCTTATCTTATAAGGATAATACTTTAGTAATCTGATAGAAAAAAAATCATAATGTCCAGTACACAATGTCCACGAGGTCTCTGCTACGAACAAAGTGCCAAAAAATATTTAATCTAACCAAAAATTTGTTTAGTTCTGATTCCATATTTCTCCAAACCGCTCTGCTACGATTTGCTAAATAACAAGGTTTCACTGTCTTTACTCAATGAAAGTAGAGAAGTTACAAGGGTGGGTGAAAGAAGTTTCATGGAGGGGCCCATAGGAGGAAGGTTCCATGTTAGCATCAGTACTATCAGATGGTATCTTGGAAAAGTGAGAACAAGTAGATCTCAGTCTTGTACGAAGAAGCAACTTTGAAAGTTTGGCTAAGTAGTTTGGTGAAGGATTTTTTACTGTTTCAAGTATGAGATTATATTTTGAAAACTGATTTTTAGGCTGTAAACAGTTTAAATTGATAAGAGTAGAAGTTAGACGTGGGAATTTATGAGGGATAGGCAGTGAAGGGCAGCGCTAGTGAAAGCATGGAGTAGGTATATACGCTATAAAGTGGGATTGTTCAATATAAACCTCCATCATGCTTCATGGAATGGCATTGTATGTACCAAAAGATATTTTATCTATCGAACTGTCCTATTCATCGTGAAGATGTGTTTTTCTCTGTAAAATATTGCTCTATAATAGAAAGTTCAACATTATATTATAAAATATTATAAAAAAAACTCTATTTTATAACTAATATTCTATATTATAAGAAGTAGGTGTATCAAAGAGCAGAACAAACTATTTTTCGTGGTGAGTAACGACGTTATTGTTAAAATTTTATTAACATTTTCACAAGTTTTGCCTATAGAACGACTAATGCATAGGCAAAGTAATGTGTCACATGGGTTGCCTTGTGCAGAGTTCTCTTCTTCTTTCTCTTCCTCTTCTTCCTCCTCCTCCTCCTTCTGCTCTTCTTCTTCTTCCTCTTTCTCTTCTTCCTCTTCCCCTTCTTCCTCTTCGTTCTCCTCCTCCTCCTCCTCCTCCTCCTCCTCCTCCTCCTCCTCTTCTTCCTCTTCTTCCTCTTCCTCTTCTTCCTCTTCCCCTTCTTCCTCCTCGTTCTCCTCATCCTCCTCCTCCTTGAAGGAGGAGAAGGAAGAGGAGGAGGAAGAGGAGGAGAAGGAAAAGGAGGAGGAGGAGGAGGAGGAGGAGGAAGAGAAGAAGAAGGAGAAGGAGAAGGAGAAGGAGAAGGAGAAGAAGAAGGAGAAGGAGAAAGAGAAGGAGAAGGAGAAGGAAAAGGAGAAGGAGAAGGAGAAGGAGGAGGAGAAGGAGAAGGAAGAGGAGGAGGAGGAAGAGGAGGAAGAGGAGGAGGAGGAGGAGGAGGAGGAGGAGGAGGAGGAGGAGGAGGAGGAGGAGGAGGAGGAGGAGGAAGAAGAGGAGGAGAAGGAGGAGGAGGAGGAGAAGGAGGAGGAGGAGGAGGAGAAGGAGGAGGAGGAGGAGGAGGAGGAGGAGGAGGAGGAGGAGGAGGAGGAGGAGGAGGTGGAGGAGGAGGAGGAGGAGGAGGAGGAGGAGGAGGAGGAGGAGAAGGAGGAGGAGGAGGAGGAGGAGGAGGAGGTGGAGGAAGTGGAGGAGGAGGAGGAAGATGAAAAAAATAACATTGCACGAGGCAATTCATGGGACCCGTTCCTCTGCTTTTGCAGTAGTCATTCTATAGGCAACGCTTTCAAGATACCATCTGATAGTACTTATGCTAACATGGAACCTTCCTCCTATGGGCCCCCTCCATGAAACTTCTTTCCTCCCAAGCTCACCCTCATTACTTTCCAACTTTCATTTAGTAAAGACATCAAAACTTTTTTGATTCAACAGACCGTAGCAGAGCACTTTTGAACAACACGGAATCAACGCTATAAATATTTATCGATTAGATTGGATCAGATTTTATTCTGCACTTTGGTCGTTGCAGAGACCTTTTGAGCAGTGTGTAGTAGGCATTAAAATTTTTCTTCTACTTCATTACTAAAGGACTATCCTTATAAGATAAGATTAGGATGGAGTTGGATTAGATAATATAACATTCAACTAGACTAATTCAGATAACATATTGCATTGAGTTCAAAGAGATTTGATTAAATTGGTTAACCACGTTGAAACAATCAAATCTAATTCAGTAAGATTTAAAATTCCAAGTTGTTCAAGGTAGGTGCAAAGGTAATTCCAGGTGTGCTGGCGAGGAGTTACAGAGGAAGAAACAGGATTCTTCAAAAGTGAAATTTTATTTCAAGTCTAAAACAAAGAATGTTGAAACGAAACTGCAGTAGGTGAGATAATAAAAAACAAATAGCCTGTATGTCCGATTACATAAGCAGTTTATATGTTTGAAAGAATCAGCAATTGAACGTGAACCAAAACAATATATTCCTGAAACGTCAGAAGTTTTCGCTTTTCAAGTTACCCTCTTTTTTCATGCTTTGCCGAGTTACCGAAAATCCATTGCATCCACCTGTTATAAATATCATCATAATCACCACCAAAATAATCGATGGTCACTATATTGGGGTTAGTAGTAGTTGTGGTGGTAGTGATGCTGGGACCAGTGTGAGGAGTCCTTCTTGAACGAGTGGTCTTGTCGGATCCTTTTTTAGCTCCTGTGGAGTGTTGGAGTAGTCTCATAGAAAGACCTCTCTAACAAAATAAAAACATGACACATGACAATGACACACGTCAGCAACCAACCGTATAAATATTGGATTCCTTCAACGTCATCTTGAGCAAGTTTGAAGTTACTCCTGTAACGAAAATAAGCGAACATCACAGCGCTACGGTCTGTTGAGTGATTCAAGCCCAAACTGTGACCTAATTCGTGGGTCATCACTTGATGCATGTCGCTGCCGACTGAAGGGGTTTGGTGTGGTTTAGTGGTTTGATGTGATGCATCAAAACACCACGTCAGAGCAACAACTCCATACCACAAAAGTGCCCACACACTCACCAGGTGCATCAATGGACCACATTTCGTCATCATCCATGTGCAGACGACCATCTGGAGGCCAATATGCATGAGCCAAGACCGTTCCTCTGCCGTCAAAAGGACTTCCATCTCCGTGTGTGCCTTTAATGAAATCAATATTGATGTCTGGTAGCCTATTGTTGTTTTTGCCGACGGCTTCAAATTTCAAGTCAGCAACATCACTCCAGTGCTGTGTGGGAGAGGTGGGTTATGAGTGAGTTGGTTCAATGTAATCTCGTATGATGGAATCTTTCTCAATCAAATCCAAGTAAATTTAATAAAAACAAGCTACGGTCTTCGAACTAGGTTCTATACTGAAGGAAACTTTGAGCTAAAATTGTACATGAGAAACATGAGGTCATTCAAAATTGAAATTACAAAAGCCACCTTCAAAGACCTAGTTACTACTGCATCGACTTGGGATGGGTTGTTGAGGTTCAGTGTGTGGGTGGGCATGTTGTTACGTTTGTAGAATATCAGTTTCTTTCTCCAGCTTCCTGTGGAATAAATTGAGTTGGTTGTTGTGGATGTGGTGGTTTGGTGTGGATGTGGTGGTTTGGTGTGGATGTGGTGGTTTGGTGTGGATGTGGTGGTTTGGTGTGGAAATGATGGTTTGGTGTGGAAGTGATGGTTTGGTGTGGAAACGGTGGTTTGGTGTGGAAACGATGGTTTTTTATGGTTGTAAAGTTTTAACAACTTCCAATCATTTGTGACTTTATAAACAGTGAAAACTTCACTAACGCTATGAGTTTCAAAAACATCAAAAAGAGCACAAAGACTCACTTATGGCGTGATATCGTTTGGCAAGCATGCCATCTCTGGCATTATCACTAACACCACAACGACGAGATCTCATGGCACGGGCCGTAGCTGCATCTAATTTGCCTGTTTCTTCGAGGCCTGCAAATCTCTGCATCATTTTCAATGGTTGACTGAGGTCCATGGAAGCTAACGGGTTGGTGTTGTTTTGCTCGTCACGAGCCAAATATCCGTATTTTGCAAGGAAATTCTGTGGTAGTTGTTGTACTTGCTAATTAGGTGACTCATTTTTTGAAAACTTTGAATTAAAAATCAAAAAATTACCAATTCTTGTGACAAAAAATGCAAAAAAAACTTTAACATGAAACAATAAAACACATCTCAGCAGCAACTCACAACGGCTTCTTGCGTACTAGGGGTATCTTCATCTGCGGAGACTTCATAACCCATGGTGGTCAATTCTTTAATGGGCGCCTCGGTTGCGGTCGCCTTGTCGGCATCGTCGGCATCTGCACTCATGGAATCTATATTCAGGCGTTGTATGTTCGTGGGCGCCTCTTCAACAGCGGCTGTAAGGGTCGGCAGAGCGTCGACGGTGGCTGCGACGAGAAGGAATGTTGTCACGAAAAGTGCCTTTATAGTGGGCATGCCAGTGCTTGAGAACATGCTGGAAGCAGCAACTGCAAACGGGAACGCTTTTTAAAACTTCAATTTTTCAAAGTTTGAAAGGTTTTCAAAGAACTGGGATGTTTCCAAGTGTTTCTTGTCACCAGAAGTTGTCTGCTAGTCTCAGCAGAGCGCCTTATATAGCAACAGACCCAGCATTTTGTCCTACTCACCACGGTCACGCATGAGCAACATTCGAATAACAATAAAATAACAACACTAACGTCCTCATAAAACAATAATAAAATGAATGGCAAGTAGGCAGCTTTATAAAGCATGACGCACAAGGCAAAAATTGACGTTAACAAAGTTGAGTAAGATTTGAGACGTCATTTGAATAACTCGACGTAGAGACGACATGATGATTATTATATAACAAAACAAAAGGATGAACCTGTTATCATTCTTATCAACGAAAGAGGATAATTCGATATACGTATCAACTTTATAAAGTGGGATTTTTTTATATAAGGTTCCATTATGTTTTTGAAATGGCATTGTAAATCACGAAATGTTTTACTGTAAAATATTGTTTTATAATATGAATTTCAATTCTATATTGGCAAAATTTTCGTCTTTCACAAATAAAAATCTATAATCTGAAAAAAGGTGTATCAAAAATTAAAAAAAAACTTTTTTTAGAAATGACTAAGAAACGTCATCGTTTGAATTTTTATAATAATTTTTTCAAGTTTTGCCTATAGAATGACTAATGCATAGGCATAGGAGTGTGTCACATGACTTGCTTCGTGCAGAGTTCTCATCCTCCTTCTCCTCCTCCTTCTCCTCCTCCTTCTCCTTTTCCTTCTCCTCTTCCTTCTCCTCCTTCTCTTCTTTCTCCATCTCCTACTCCTCCTCCTCCTTTCCATCATATCTTCTTCGGCAACATCACTAACACCGCGACGAGGTGCTCTCATCGTTCTTATGGTTTGTGCGTCTAAATGTCCTGTTACAGGGATGCCTGCATACCTTGAGGTAGTTCATGTCATCGTATAGCTCACTATGACACGAAATATTATTGTATTTATTGAACTGTCCTATATTTCGTGAGTATGTGTTCTTTACCGTGAAATATTGTTTCATAATATAAAGTTCAATTTAATATTATGAACAAAGTTTTTATATAACAAATAATATTCTATATTATGAAAAGAAGGTGTATCAAAGGTTTTAAAAACTATTCTTAGAAGTGAGTAACAAAGGATATTGTTTGAATTTTTATAATATTTTTTTCAAGTATATTTTTTGCCTAAAGAGTGATTAATGCATAGGCGAAGGAATGTCTCACGAATTTCCTCGTGCAGAATTTTTCTCCTCTTCTTCCTCCCCCTCTTTTTTTTCTACTTTTTTCTTTTTTTGTTTTTTTTTCTCCTTCTTTTTCTGTCCATCATTTTTTTCTCCTCTTCTTCCTCTATTTTTTTTCCTACTCTTTTTTCCCCTTTTTTTTCTCATACCTTGTATTTTCCTCCTACTCCTCTTGTCCAGTAGAAAAAATTAATGAGTCTTAAAACTTGAGAATATAATTCTATCTTAAAAATACATCATTATTATTCATTGGAAGGTCATTTAAAGTTATTCCTTCACTTCTCTTGGTTTCCTCCTCACCCATTTCTCATATTCACAGGGAAGTCGGTCTGAATACCTTTATTCTTTGCAATGCTCGCTCACTCTTGTGTTTTGTAAGTTGGCGAACGGTATTTCCGTAGCCAAAGAGTCGCCGATCTTAGTGCAATGCCTTTTCTTCTTCAGCTATTTCACATTTTCACAGTTAAGTCTGTCTGAACACCACAATTCTTTGCAACGCCTTTCAACACTTGTTTACTTTCTTGTGAAGTAATTTAAAAAACGGTATAAGCAAAGCACATATGCTTTTGATGGTCTCACACTGGAATGGTTCAAGAACTACTTGAGTGACAGATTCTTCAATGTACGCTGCAGTGGGACAAAATCGGATTTTGTTGACTCTTCAGTGGGTGTCCCACAAGAATCTGTTCTTGGACCATTGTTGTTTTCTCTATACACTGGAGACCTTGAAAGATTAGTTATGAAATACAAGCTGGGATTTCATCAATATGCCGATGAAACTCAAATATATGGCCCCTGCAATAATGAAGGCACAGAAGCATTGCTAATAAGAGTGTCTGAGCGTGAAGATGAAATCGCATCTTGGATGGGAGTAATTTGTCTCAAGTTCAACAGTGAGAAGACTAAGGTGATCTGGTTCTTTTTTCGTCGGAATCTGAAAAATATTCCGAGCTATTCTGTCCGTGTATTAGAAAGCAACATCTTTCCATCTAAATCTGTAAGGAACTTGGGCATATCCATGGATAGAGACCTAACGATGTCAACGCAAATATCAAAAACAATACAGATGTGTTTTACCTTTCTGAGTCAAATAAGATCCATCAAGGGATGTTTGACAATGGACTCTTTGAAAACAATTGCATCGGCCTTAGTTTTAAGTCGTATTGACTATGGCAACATGGCGTTAGTCAGCTTACCTAAGGTCGCAACGCAGAGTATTCAATCCATAATCAATACAACAGCCAGGCTCATTACAGGAGTAAGAAAATATGATCACATTACCCCTGTACTCAAGGAGTTTCACTGGCTGAAAATTGATGAAAGGATTGAGTATAAAATTGCTCTGCAGATGTATAAGTGCTTGTCCAACGAGGGTCCTGCGTATCTGACACGTGACATAGTTCCATTTGCTAATCTGCCGGAAAAACAGAGACTGAGATCGGCTAAGTCAAAGGACGTTGTTCCGAACAAGCACAAGCTAAAATCATTAGGAATAAGAAGGTTCAGCGTCAGCGGACCTAAGTTGTGGAACAACAGCTTAAAATCTTCAAGTTCAACAAAATCATTTTGTCGATCTCTGAAGAAAAGCCTGTTCAATAAATCTTTACCCTCGTCATAATACTAATACTGTACGTCTTTTTAAAAATAATTTATTTTTATTTTCATTTATTTACTTATTTAGTTCTATTTTTAATTTTTCACAATAGTTTTAATAATGAGACATTTTGAGTGGCTTCGAAACTCTACGGGGTTAATGCCACTATAATAATATTCGTGTTTGTATTGTAATGTATGTAGGCGTTTGTTGACGATTCCAATCCTATGCCCGTATTTCAGACGAGAAGTTGGAGGATTTGGTTATATTCCTGAGACCTCTCAACATTTTTTCAATCAGCAAAAATTATAACTCTAAGATAAATCAACTTTTTAAAACCAACATTTGAAATTTGAAATTTCGAATAGTTTATAAAAATAGTTTGAATAAGTGAATTAAAGTGACGGCTATACGCCCTTTCGGGCAACTTTGCCAAAGTTTTTGCAAAAAGGCCTACAGCCATTGTTCACAGGGGCTCTATAATTGCTTTTAAAAAAATTAAAGTGAAAGAGAGAAGAAAGATCCATTATAGAAAGATCCATTCAAACTTGCGCGCGACTGAAAACGACCTCACTTCTTCTTCTTCTTCTTCTTCTTCTTCTGTTTCTTCTTCTTCTTCTTCTTCTTCTTCTTCTTCTTCTTCTTCTTCTTCTTCTTCTTCTTCTTCTTCTTCTTCTTCTTCTTCTTCTTCTTCCTCTTCTTCTTCTTCTTCTTCTTCTTCTTCTTCTTCTTCTTCTTCTTCTTCTTCTTCTTCTTCTTCTTCTTCTTCTTCTTCTTCTTCTTCTTCTTCTTCTTCTTCTTCTTCTTCTTCTTCTTCTTCTTCTTCTTCTTCTTCTTCTTCTTCTTCTTCTTCTTCTTCTTCTTCTTCTTCTTCTTCTTCTTCTTCTTCTTCTTCTTCTTCTTCTTCTTCTTCTTCTTCTTCTTCTTCTTCTTCTTCTTCTTCTTCTTCTTCTTCTTCTTCTTCTTCTTCTTCTTCTTCTTCTTCTTCTTCTTCTTCTTCTTCTTCTTCTTCTTCTTCTTCTTCTTCTTCTTCTTCTTCTTCTTCTTCTTCTTCTTCTTCTTCTTCTTCTTCTTCTTCTTCTTCTTCTTCTTCTTCTTCTTCTTCTTCTTCTTCTTCTTCTTCTTCTTCTTCTTCTTCTTCTTCTTCTTCTTCTTCTTCTTCTTCTTCTTCTTCTTCTTCTTCTTCTTCTTCTTCTTCTTCTTATTCTTCCTTTTCCATGTAATGAGCTGGACTCTCATAGAGTGTGATCAGCTCAATGGAATCTAGTAGGATGAACTTCAACCCACCCTGGAAGGATGTGCTTCTTTCCAAGCTCGTACTAAATAACTTTAATCAATCTATCTAAGAGTTTATCAGTTGTTGTTTGTCGAAAAATGTTTGTTAATGAAAGAAAAAGTTTTCAAATAGAACCAACAAAATTGAATTAGCTGAGAACATCCAAACTAAAATACAAACCTTAAAATTCTACAAAACGTTCCTTCAGAGCAGAAACACTTTGAAAACTGTAGTTGTTCCAAAGACTACAAAAAGTGAAAGTATGAGTAATCAAAAAGCTTTAAGGCTTGGAGAGTTGTGTCTGAGGCATTGACAAAGGAGACCTCATGAACACATTAAAAAGCTCTGTGTATACTAACACCACAAACCAAAATACAACGAAATGAAAAAAAGATGACGTGAGAAAAGGAAAAGGAAAAAAATAATAGAAGGAAAAAGACGAGTAAGGGTGGAGGATGAATATAAAGTTAATACAAAGAGCTGGGCTAGGAAGCTGAAGAGAGAGAAAAGAATAATGATAGTGAAAGAAAAGAAGAATAGGATGGAAAGAAGTAGAAGAGAATAAAAATGAAGAATTCTAATTGTGAAAAAAAGAGAATAAGTGAAAGAAGAAAAAAAAGAAAAACAAATAAAAAAGAAGCAGGTGAAGGAAGACAAAGAAGAAGTGGAGGAGCAGAGAGAAGAGGATGAAGAAAAATAAAAAAGAGTTTAATTTTAAAAAAGAAAAAAATTAATAAAAAAAAGAAAGAAGAAGGAAAAGAAAAGAAGAAGGATGGGGTGAAAAAATAAGAAAAAAAACAAGAAGAACTGCAGAAGAAAGAAGAGAAGGAAATTAAAAAGTAAACTTCAACTAATTAAAAAGTAAAATTTAATAAATTTAATTTAAAAGTAAAGATATAATAAACACTTTCAGTCTGATTGTTTCAAAGTTGCAATGTCTTTCATCTGAGCAAGTATCCTTATTGGCACTCTTTCTCCCATAGAATCTACTCTGATCTAATCAAGAGAGTTGTATCGCGACCTTCAGCACATCTGTGCCTCCGTGGGAAAGGTTTATTTCGCTGTGGGCTACAAGAGAACTTAGTACTCCAGAGCCTGAGTACCTCATCATCACTCTAGAACGGGGTCTGTACCTCAATTAAGTTGCCGTTTCAAGAGCTCGAATCTGGGCTCACCCGATCACGCTTTACAGCGGAATAAGCCAATCATCATGCCACAGGCGCAGACGTAATTTAAAAAAATAACGAATGGTCAGAGAGAGAATGAAGATGAAATTGAAAGTTGAAGTGAGGAGAGCTCGAAAGACTGGAGTACGAAGAGGTCGGATTGAAATCAAGTGAATACTGAAGGGTTTTCAAAGTCGGGATGGGGAAATCAGGAGAAATAAGATTGAGTATAAGAGGAGAGATGTTGATGGTGAAGGTTAACTAATACAATTGAGATAGCATTGAGCTGACATGGAATCCGAACAGAGAAACAGAAGAACCAGGCAAACTATGGAAGTAATGGACCATCGAAGCTAGGAGAATTGAGGACTTGGTGGTTTAGGTGATTTATAAAAAAGCGAGTGTGAGTAGAAGATCTGAGTTTTTTACGCGGTTGTGGATCAATAAGGTAGGTTAAGTAATAAGGTAGTAGCTACAGAGCCTGGACAGTGGGTTGGGGAAATAAAGAAATAAAGAGAAATATTTTTTTATAACTCCAACCCTACTCAAGCAAACAATTTGATTCAATGAATTGCCAACTGAAGCTCTCCGTTCCGTCTTAAGAAAGCAATAATCACGGACGATAACCAATAGTTTGATCATAAACACAAATTGAGAAAAGTTGCAGCAATAAGTGCTGGTTTCGTCGTTGTTGGTGAGTGAAATGAACGTGAAAGAAACTCTA
>OX387257.1:4201894-4204394 GCA_947562095.1 Branchellion lobata | reverse complement strand
CAATATGTATTACATACCTCAAGCACCAAGTTCCTAAAACTATCGGATGCATTACAATTTATTTTTATATTTTTCTTTTATCTACCTTATATTATCCTATGTTGTGACAAATTGTATCTAATTGCATTTTATAGTATTGTATTTTATAGTATTGTATTTAATTTTATAATCATGAATTTTATTTACTTTTATAATATTGTATCTTATTTCATTTTATAATATTGTATTGTTTTTGTATTGAATTATATTTCATGTAATTTTCTTCTGTATATTTTTTATTTCACTGTATCGTCTAGCTGTAGTCCGATGTGGCCTCGAAACTCTACGGGGTTGATGCCACTATAATAATATTCGTGTTTGTTTTGTATTGCATTGTATCGTTACAAAATGCAATGTTTTATGGTAATAAATTGCATGAATGTGTACATGCGATTAGAAACCACGTGTGTGTTGGTTTATGTGACGTCACATCTTCAAATGAATTTCCAATTCACTTCCATTACGACCACGAATTCATCATAAATGCTTTCGATCACGTGCAACACGCACGCGCAAACACCATTTGTGATGCGCATTGTTCTAAGGCCAGTGGAAAGGTTTGTGTGTGATAAACACACGCAAGCGATCGTGGTCTGTGTCAGTGTGTGTGTGTGTGTGTGAGTGTGTGTGTGTATATATATATATATGTGTGTGTGTGTGTGTGTGTGTGTGTGTCTGTGTGGTTTTGTGTGTGTGTGTGTGTGTGTGTGTGTTTGTGTATGTATCTATGTGTGTGTGTGTGTGTGTGTGTGTGTGTGTGTGTGTGTGTGTGTGTTTGTGTGTGTGTGTGTGTGTGTGTGTGTGTGTGTGTGTGTGTGTGTGTGTGTGTGTGTGTGTGTGTGTGTGTGTGTGTGTGTGTGTGTGTGTGTGTGTGTGTGTGTGTGTGTGTGTGTGTGTGTGTGTGTGTGTGTGTGTGTGTGTGTGTGTGTGTGTGTGTGTGTGTGTGTGTGTGTGTGTGTGTATATTTATGCATGCGAGGTTAACGCACGCAGACGGGGTAACCACATGTGTGTTCATACGGTCTCATGTGTTATATAAGCCTAAGCAAGCCATTAAAAACGTCAATGTTTCAAGTACTCACGAAAATACATATATGCGGTCTCTATACAACAGCCCCTCTTGTGTGTGTGTGTATGTGTATCTATTCTTGCGGATGTGTATTCACATTGTGTACGTATTTGCATATATGTATCCAAAGATGTATATCCATGTGTATATATACATACAATTTTTTCATATATATGTGTGTTTTTTGTATCAATATCATGATCCTTAATAGAATCTATATTGCCGAAGCAATACTTTGCATGCTTCGCCCGTGTGTGTATGGGCTGATATGTGTGTGACGTTACTATTTCTTCGATATGTTCATGTGTGTTTGGATTTACCTATCTGTTCAATGTGAATCCAGTAACTTTGTGTGTGTGCGTGTGTTATACAAAGATGTGTGTTATATATATGTGCGTGTGTGATAATGGCTCTGAAAGCCGAGTGGATGTGTGTGTGTGTGTGGCATAGGATGATGTATCGAGGGAATGCGAAAGAAAAGTAGGGACAATAGGTTAGGAGAGGAAATGGCGGTGGCGGATAGTCGTTCTTTTTTTTGGTTGAAAAGTTTTTTTGGTTGTAAAATGAATCTCTAGTTTAATTTTGCGACGGAGTTTTTTTTTTCAAGTTTTTGGTTGAGATAAGGAACGGCCTGGTTGTTGCTTGGTGACCTTGTTTCAGGATTTCTCGATGGCGTGAGCGAGTTTTTGAAAAAATAAAAAAGAAAAAGAAAACTAGAGTTGGAAAAGTCAAAATTAAACTGAAAGTTTGTTTTCATGGAACGCACCTAAAATAAGTGCGTCTCGAAGCAATGAGGCCTGTTTTGGTGGTCCGGATGACGTCATGAAAAAAAACGTGTTTGGTGTTATTGTTTTGTTTCTGTTTTTTTTTTGGCCAATCGATGTTTTGAAGGCCGAAGTTTTGAGTGGAACGTAACTGAAAACAGCAACAAAGCGAGGGTTTCTGAGGAGGAAAAAATATCGCGAAGAAAAAAGGAAAAAAAGAAAAAAAAACAATAAAAAAAAATATAAGAAAAACACGATGACAGTTACAATAAAAGTGACAACAACGACGGCGACAACTAAACAAGCCACAACAACAATGACGTCAAAAACGATGGAGTATCTTTGGGAATAATAACAAAACGCCGAAAAAAAATAGACAAAGCATTAAGAAACGGAAAATAAGTATTAAAAAAAAAAGAAAAACTCGAAAAAATGGACTTACCTTGTCTGCAAAACTCTTTCTCCTCCCTGGTGCAGAAGGCCAACCCTCAAGACCTGAGAGCATTCTTCATGTGGCTGGACCTCAAGGTCACCCAGTTCAAGGTCAACGGAAAGTACTCTCCAGGTTTGAGACGGTTTTTTTTAAATAGTTTTTTTTACTAAATTCTGGAAATCTGTTTTTAAATTTG
>OX387257.1:4189394-4194394 GCA_947562095.1 Branchellion lobata | reverse complement strand
TATTATTAATTTTATTATTTATTGTTATTATTATTCTTCTTATTCATTTATTTTTCAAGTTTTTTCAATAATTAATTAATAATTTATTTTCTATTGTTATTTATTTTGTTTTTTTGTTACTTTCTTGTTATTTATCATGTTATTGTTGTTGATTCTTTGTTATTTATCAAGTTATTGTTGTTAATTTTTTGTTATATATCAAGTTATTTAATTATACTTCAATAATAATTATACAATTATATATTTATGATTATAATTATAATTATACAGTAATATATTTATATAATTGAAAATATATTCATAATTATAATTATAATTATAAGATGATATTATTATTTAATCATACGCGCCCATCACTGGAGTCTGAGAGCCACTTTCATACAAAGTACCTCCGTCAAACCCATCACTTCTTAGTGTTGAGCTCTTGTGGCTTTCTGTTATGAAAGTTTAAAGTTATTTTTATAAAAAAATAATTTATTTTTATAAAAAAATAATTTATTTTTATTGAAATTATTTTATTCTCATAAAAATTATTCTTTATTTTTATAGAAATTATTATTTATTTTAATTTAAAAAAATATTTTTATATTAATTATTTTGTCTTAAATTTTTAAAAAAAATGAAAATTGATTCTTTTTGTTCATAAAGATTTTTTTCTTTGTTTTAAATAAAAACATTTCTCAAATCAATTTTTAAATTATTTATTATAAATCTTTATTTATTAATTAATTAATAATATTATTTTTTTAATTTCTTTTATTAAATTAAAATTTCCATGAATCCCTGCATCAAACAAGCGATTCAAACGTATTTTTTCAAGTTTTTTTGAAGGTTTTCAGTTTTATAAATAAAAACATAAAATTTTTCGTGTTAATAAAATGCATTTTCTTGCACTGTAGGTTAAACGCCCAATCATTTCCAATTAAAAATTAAAAAAAAATTTCAGAAACGAAAAAAATGTTTTTTTAAGTTTTTAATTTTTTTAAATTTCGAAAAAACTAAAAGTGAATTGAATTTTTTCCACAGACAAATACAACAGCCCCAAAAAGGCGTGGTTGGAAAAAGTAACGAAAAACCTGTTTGAAAACAAAGTTGCCACTGAAAGTAACGACAACAACAACAACAATAACAACAACAACAACAATAATAACAACAACAACAACAACAACAACAACAACAATAACAAAACGGGTAACAACGTCAAAGAATTGATAAACAAAAACAACGGTTTGTATTTACATGACGTCAAAACGAACACAAACAATGGAGTCAACAACAACAACAAAAACATTGCAACAACCAGCAGTCACAGCAATGTTGCAAGAGAACTGTTTTTACATCCTGGAACTCACCAGCAACAAGTTGAGCAACAAAGCAGAAGCTTCGAAGACAACATCAACAACACCCTCAACACTAGCAACAACAACATCAACACTCTCAACACTAGTAACAACAACATCAACACTCTCAACACTAGTAACAACAACATCAACACTCTCAACACTAGCAACAACAGCATCAACACTCTCAACACTAGCAACAACAACAATATTTTAAACATCAGCAACAAAAACAACAGTTTCAATGATAGTTTTACTGAACATGAGAGTCAACAGAACGGGAGTAAGGCGGATGAAGGGAGGGGAGGTACAGGGTGGGAGAATGGTGGAAGAGGAGATGGTGAAAGGGAGTTGAATGGAGAAGGGAAGAGGAGTGGAGTAGAGAAAAGGAGAAGCGGAGAAGGAGTGAAAGAAGGAGACAGAAGTAGAGAAGGAGGAAGGGGTAGCGAAGGAATGAAAACCATTCCAGACGACAGTCCTCCTTGTCACTTCACTCCCACCCTCATGTCTACCCCCATCAGAGCTCCCAAGCACTTCCAGCCACTTTCCGAGTCCAAACTACCCACCTACAAGCTTAACTGGGACCACATCAACCACACCCTTACCAAAAAACTTTCTTCTTTTCTCAAGCTTCACCACCCCCCTCTTACAACCTCCTACTCCTCCTTCCCCTACCATCCTCCTTCCGCCAATGACAACGAACCGCTTGATTTTTCCATCGACAAGTCGTTTGACTCTTCTTTCAATTCTTCTCTGGATCAGTCTCTGAAGATGGAAAATATTTATGACTCTAGAGTCGCAACCAACCAACCACTCAATCTACCAACTGATTTGTCAACCAACCAACCAGCCAGTCTATTAACCAACCATTCAGCCAACTTAGAATCAAACCAACCAGCCAAACCACAGACCAGCCTCCCAGCTTCTTCATCCACTATTCCACCAACCAACCTACCAACCATCCCACCATCCAGCTTATCCACTTTTCCATCCTCTTTGTCAACCCATCTGCCATCCAACGTGTCTTCTTTCTTCTCATCCAATCTACCAAGCACTTCAACCAAAAGTCAATCCAGTGGCCTAATCAAATCGGAATCCAAAAATCTTTTCGAAGAAAACTCATTTTTGACTCTTCTCAAGACCACAAAAACAAAAGAAGAAAAAAAAACAAAGAGACAAAACAGCGGAGATAAAAAACCACCTAAAAAAATAAAAAAAGAAGCCACTCATCCATCAACCCATCCATCCACCCATCCATCCACCCATTCATCCACCCATCCATCAACCCATCCATTAATCCATCCATCCACTCACCCATCCACCCACCCATCCACCCATCCGTCCTCCTATTCATCAACTCATTCATCCCCACATCCATCCACCCATCCCTCCACACATTCTTCCACCCATCCTTCCACCCATCCATCAGAAGAACCCACCCAAATGATGGGTGAAGATCCGAATTCCCCATCAACCCCCATGTGTCTCTATTGCTCTCGAACCTTCCGCTACAAGTCCAGCTGTCGTCGTCACATGAAACTACACGAGGTTGGTGTTCTTTGTTCTTTGTTCTTTTTTTAGGTCCCTCGCTGTTTGTTGGCCTTTGTTGTCTTTTGTTACTGTTTATGCTTTTGTTGTTTTTTGTGTTTATTGTTGTTTCGAGTTGTTCTTTGTTGTCCTTTGCTGTCTTTTGTGTTTATTGTTGTTTCGCGTTGTTCTTTGTTGTCCTTTGCTGTCTTTTTTTTCTTCTTTGTGCTTCGTTGTTTTTTGTTAGTGTTTCTTTTCTCTTCTTCCTGTTGTTTGTTACTTTTGCCTTTCTTTGTTATGGCTCTTGTTATTTTTTATTTCGTTGATCTTCTTTGTTGTTGTTGTTCTGCACGGCTCTTTTGTTACTTTTGTTTTTATTCTTGCTATTTTTTTGTTATTTTTTTTGTTTTTTTATTTTTTCTGTTTTTTTCGGTTGATCTTTGTTGAATCTCTTTCTGTGTGTGTTACTTTGTGATACTGTGTTTCTTTTTGTGTTGCTTCTGTTGCTCTTTGTGTTGCTTCTGTTGTTTTTTTGTGTTTATTTGGTTGTTCTTTTGTCTTTATTTGGTTGTTCTTTTGCGTTGAATTGATCATTTATTGTGTTTTATTGACGTTAATTCTTTGTTTTTTTGATGTTTCATATTTCTTTTGCTTATTATTATTCTATGTCTGTTACTTAAGTAGTTGTTATCTCTATACGTTATACTTTCTTCTATTATTATTAGAAAGAATGAAATTGTTATATTATTATTGTTATTTTTTCAATTGTTTTATTATTATTGTTATTTTTCAATTGTTTTATTATTATTGTTATTTTTTCAATTGTTTTATTATTATTGTTATTTTTCAATTGTTTTATCATTATTGTTTTGTTTTTTTCATTTCCCTGAACGCTCCAAGTTTTTTCTTTGTTACTTTTTATGTCTTATTATTTTTACTACTTATTTTCAATTATTACTATTGTTATTTTCACTGTTTTATTATTATTATTATTATTATTATTATTATTATTATTATTATTATTATTATTATTATTATTAATATTGTTCATTTCATTGTTTATTATTATTATTATTAATTATTGTCTTTGTTATTCCTCTTTTTTATGCGTTATTACAATTTTCATTGCTCCTTATACTTCTTTATTGTTAGTTTTATTTGTATGTTTATTTTTTAAGTTTTTATTTAAATAAAAAAAACTTATTTTATGTTTTGTATTTTTATTTTATACATTTATTTGTGTTTCAAAAAAAAATCAAAATAGTTTCAAACTCAGAAAAAGCTCAAAAAACAATTAAATTATTTTTTTTTTAAATGGGATTTAAATTTTGAATTTCAAATTAAAATTTTATTTTATTTTGGAAAGCATATTTATAATTAATTTTTTTAAATTTAAAAATAATTATTTATTTATTTTTATTTAAAAAAATGTTTTTCCATCGATTTTCAATTTAGCTTACATCTTTTCATAATCATCAAATTTTCAAGCACCATAGGCAACTGGAACGAACTGTGTCTGGAAAATAAAAATTAATCGATTTGAAATTTTCCGCACCCACACATATGAGCACTCATATACACAGACAAGCTCACACATAAACACATACAAACACGCATATACACAGAAAAACACACAAAAACACATACGAACACGCATATACATAGACAAACACATAAAAATGCACACGGAGCAACACAAACATCCACAAAAATATATTTAGAAATTTAAGTATGTATACACAAACACACATACACACATACAATTAAACAAACATCCACACCTATACACACAACCACATCCACACACATTTATACACACAACCACATCCACACACATTTATACACACAACCACATCCACACACATATATACACACAACCACATCCACACACACACATATACACAAACACACATCCACAGGGCGTGTTCACGCACATATGCAACACCTGTTCGCGAAAGTTCTCCCGCAAGGAGCACTACCAACGCCACAAGTGCAACAGACGGCCCAACAAGCCAAATAGGTCCGTCGACTTTCTGGACGTTTCCGTGCACTCGGAACCAGACCCCAGACCCGCCACAGAGGTGTTTGAAGCGCAAGAAACACCCCTCTTTCCCTCATCCGACCCCCCCATCT
>OX387257.1:4159394-4179394 GCA_947562095.1 Branchellion lobata | reverse complement strand
TCTATATCCAGTATCTTTGTGTTTTCATTACGTCATTGTTTTCAAACCAATTCAGTAGTATTATTGGCGCTGACATCGATTACAATGTCAGGCGCACAATAGTTCCTTTCAATCGTCATTACTCCTCTTGTTGATGACGTAACCAGTCATTTTCGGTCCAACTAAACGACGCATTTGAAAAATACCAAAAACGATAATACCAAAATAAAAATAAAAGTAACAAAATAATAGGTTTAATAATAATAATACAAAAAAACAAAAAGTTCGTTTGTTTTTTTTTTATAATTTTTGAGCTGATTCCATGTTTCACTACCACCTCTCCATGCCTTGGTGTTTCAAAAAAATACATTTTTGTTATAATTATTATTATTACTATTTTTATTATTATTATTATTATTATTATTATTATTATTATTATTATTATTTATATTATTATTATTAATATTAATATTAATATTATTATTATTATTATTATTATTATTATTATTATTATTATTATTATTATTATTTATAAAATTACCATCCGCATCATCATTATTATTTTAATATGGATACTGTGAGAATTTTCATTAATAATTTCTTTTTTTTTCAGAATTATTTTTAATTTCAGATTTTATCGTTTTTATCAATATTTTTATCATCTCATTTTATCAAAAGCAATTATGAGATTAGCTTTGACTTCGTTCATTTTGCGCTATAAAAAAATTTTCATTTGTAATTTGCGCTATATAATTTCGTTAACCGCTATATATAGAAAAACATCAAATTGGAAGCCGATAAATTTAAAAAAATTTAATTTTTATTTATTATTCTTTCAAAGTTATTTTCTTATAATGAAATAATTACTAAATATAGATTCACTTATAATTGAGAGCTATAGATAACTTTCCATGCAGCTAAAAATAACTTTCCATGCAGCTAAAAATAACTTCATGCAGCTAAAAATAACTTCATGCAGCTAAAAATAACTTCATGCAGCTAAAAATAACTTTCCATGCAGCTAAAAATAACTGCCCATGCAGCTCTAAATAACTTATATAATTATAAATAAAATTTTTCGTATCAATTAATAGATACTGCCAATACCTTCTCTTAAGATTTTATATATTCGCAACACACCTTTACAATACAATACAAAACAAAACAATACAATACAATACAATACAATACAATACAATACAATACAATACAATACAAACACGAATATTATTATAGTGGCATTAACCCCGTATAGTTTCGAAACCACTCAACATCCCAAACAACAACAATTATAATATTAAAAATAATACAAATAATTATTAATAATACTTTCAATAATTATTCGATAATAATAATCCTCATTCAATCAGACCCAACCACCTTCCTCGTGTCTACCTTGATTAGATTTAAATTTAGTCAGCGGTTCATTCACCTGCCCAATTAACACCACGTCACCATGCAATCAATATTTCAATTAATTTATGGCTTTACATATTCATTGTTCCGTTTTATATTTGTTTAATTTAATTTAATTTAATTATAAAAATAGAAAAAAAAATTTAATAGTTTTTTTTTATTAAAAAAAGTTATAAATATATTATAATTTTTTTTAAATTTGAAAATAAAAACAAAATATAGTTTTTAAATTATATTTATTCATTTTTTATTTCATCATACGTTGGCTTTGTTAACGTTTTTGATGATTTTTATTTTTTTATAAATTTTATCAATTTTAAACAAAAATAAAAATATATAATGAACGCCTGAATATGAAGTTGGAATTACAATTAATGAAATGTTTAATTGACATTAATAATCAAAAATAATTTATTATAAATAATTTAATAATAAAAATAACTTAATATTAAAAATAGTGTTATAATAATATAAAAAAATTGATAATAAAAATAATATAATAATAAAAACAAATTTAATAATAAAAAGAATTTAATAATAATAAAAAATTAATAATAAAAATAATTTAATAATAAAAATAATTTAATAATAAAAATAACTTAATATTAAAAATAGTGTTATAATAATATAAAAAAATTGATAATAAAAATAATATAATAATAAAAACAAATTTAATAATAAAAAGAATTTAATAATAATAAAAAATTAATAATAAAAATAATTTAATAATAAAAATAATTTAATAATAAAAATAATTTAATAATAAAAATAACAATAATAAAAATAACAATAATAAAAATAATTTAATAATAAAAATAACAATAATAAAAATAGCAATAATAAAAATAACAATAATAAAAATAATTTAATAATAAAAATAACAATAATAAAAATAACAATAATAAAAATAACAATAATAAAAATAACAATAATAAAAATAACAATAATAAAAATACTTGAATATTGAAAACAATAAAATTTTGAAAATAAGTAAGTCTGAAATAATTCAGTATTATGAATAATTTAATAATCCAAATTAATCGATTTTTTTATTATTTATTTATCTTATTAAGATAAAACTAATCTACCAATGACGATGCCTTAAACCACCAAACTTTCTACTTTTTAATCCATAATTTCCATGATTTGAAAACCGCTTTCAAATAATTTCAAAAGATTTCGACGTTTCAATAATTTTCAAATTTTTGAAAAAAAAATTTTTTTTCATAATTTTCCATGTTCTCTCGGAATATTCCCTTGGAATGTTCTCGATTTTGAATTTAAGTTTACTTTTTTTTCCACTTTTCACAGCCAATCAGAGCGCTTATTTCTATGTCATTTGATGTTTTATTTGAATGTTTTTATCGCCATTGACGTCACTGCTACGTCGATTGCGTTTTTAAAAGTGACTCTTACTAATTAATTCTTATTAATTATTATTAATTAAAAAAAAACATAAAATCAAATTTTAATTAAAAAATATAAAAAATGAATTTAAAGAAATCTTTCTGTTTATTAATTAAATTTTTAAAATTTTAAATCTCGTTCAATACTTAATCAACTATTCAAAAAAGAAAATTGTTTAAAAATAATAAATTAATTTTTTTTAAATTTTTTATAAAATTCCTAATTAAATAAAGACCTCAAACTTCATTAAATTAAGAATCCAATCACCATTAATGCCACGAATGCCCCTCCAATCGTAACTACAAAGTGTCTTCAACATACGATCTCACGCACACTCGAGTTACGATGCACCAGCCTTCATCGCCATTCTTTTGCTCAGTTTAATTTTCGAAGATTTATTTTCCTTCTTCGTTTTTTTCTAATAAAATACTCGAAACAAATCGCATTTTGTTTGTTTTTTTTTTCAAAATTAAAAATTAAAAAAAAAAATAATAATAACTAAATGAAAGGATCCGGAAATAAATAAGAATTTATATTGTAAAACAAAGGAATCAATTAAATCGATAAGTGATTAAAAACTTACATTAAAAAATTAAATCCGAAAATTGAATCAAAGGTTGAAAAACGCAATAGTTTCACAATGTAACGAAACGTTTGATCACGGGAGATCAACCTTCTGAATCATCATCTTCTTCTTCCTCCTCAGCATCACTTTTTTTTTCTTTTCCTACTCCTCCTTCTTCTCTTTCTTCTTTCATCATCTTCCTCCTCTTTCTCATCTTCGTCATCATCTTCCTCCTCTTCCTCATCTTCGTCATCATCGCTCTTCCAAATCTTCTTTCTCTTCTTTTTTCTTTTCTTCTTTTCATTTTTTTTTTCTTTTTTATTTTTCTCATCCTTTTCATCTTCCTCATTCTACCCATCTTCCCCATCTTCTTTTTCATCATCTTCCTCTTCCTCTTCATCATCTTTCGGCACCTTCTTCCGGTACGAGCTGGTGTCATATTTGTGGGTCCACCCAAGAGCTTTGTGGTAACGCCCTTTAATGGCTTCCGGAAGTACTCTGTCATCTACTCTGTACCTTTTCCGCTTCTTCCTTTTCCGGTATTTTTTTGTCAGTCCGGTCGATCTAGTAAGAGAGAATGAGAGTTGGCATTGAAGAGTTCTCATAGTTTTGAACTGAATAAACTTTGATAAGTGCGGATTGTGTCCGATTGAGAAAAATTGAGTGAAGTTTGGATGATTGAAGGAAATTACAAACAAATGATTTGACAAGATTCCCTCCAATTAAACGTGATTAACGTAATGAACACAGTAATTAGAACAGAAAATATTATAAAATAAAATTTAATTTTTTTATCAATTAATTAATTAATTAATTAATTAACTTATTAATCAAAATAACGAAAAAAATATTTAAAAAAATAAATTAAACTTATGCGGATTAAAGGAATAAGAAACTGCTTCAAGCTCCAGGGAGGGTGAGGAGACCTAGGGTCGTGAGTGAGACTGAAGTATTTGACGTTGCGAAATTCATTGAGGATGTGGGAAGCGTCACGGGACGCCATGACTCTCGTCACGTCTCGCAACTCCTGTGGCAGCTTCTTGAAGGATTGAAGCTTGTTCCTCGTGCTGTCACGTGGCTTGCTTGGTGCCTGAGGTGGGTGGTGTGGTTATTGGGTGGTGCGTGTGGTGAGGGGTGTGGTTGTTGGGTGGTGCGTGTGATGGGTGGTGGAGCTGTTGGGTAGTGCGTGTGATGGGTGGTAAAGTTTTTGGGTAGTGCGTGTGGTGGGTGGTGAAGTGGTTTGGTGGTGTTTGTTCAGGATGCTGAGTAAGAGGTTTGGATTAGAGTTATTTACAGTTTCACAAAATTTCGTCTATTTCTACCCAATCCATTTCACCCAGCCTAATCAACCCAACACAATTTTAACCTTTCTTGTTCACCTACCCACCTTTATCAGATCAGATGGCGTGATGACCTCTGGTCGAATCAGACCATACACCACTTCCTCGCCCAGCCTGTTATCCCTCCCCCTATACTTCCGCACCCTTAATCTCTCAGTAACAAAGGAAGAAAACCTGTTGGCCATGCCTGAAGCGAGGAATGCAAAACACACCAGCACAATCCCCATCGCCACCACCATGAACTGCCAGCTGCGGTACACTGGTATGCAGTTGAGGCGAGAAACACTGCGATCGCTATATGAAAAGCCCATACGAGGGCATCTCAAACAGCCCTTTTGTCCTATACTGGGCTGGTACGACCAGATCCCACAAGGAGAACAAGCTATTTCTCCACTCTGTGAGTCCCTGTAGAAGCCAGCAGCACACGGCAAGCAAACCTCATCTTTGAAGGCGAAAAGGCCATCGCTACAGTTGCCTCTGACGCTGCTGTGGAGGGCTCTGAAGTGTAGGTTGTGGAGTTCTTCCAAGTGGGGTGTCATGGATTCAAAACGGACCATTGCTTTCACGTGTGCTTCGTCCGTGAGACGAGCAAGGTATGCGTCACGCACGCAAGCGAGACTGCACCTCGGAAGCGCAGTGTTGTCGTCTACGTAACGTTGGATGTGGTATGTTACTGTGTACTGTGGAGTGGTGGGTTGCGTTTTGAAATGGTTTCGTATTGTGAGGGTGATTTGGTGAGATTGTCAGGAAGAAATGACTGCATACGGGTGTTGGAATTGTGTTGTGTGAAAAAAAAATTAAAACAAATCAAAATAGCAAAAAAAAAGATACAAGCCAAATTGAAACAACAAAAAAATACAGAATGAAAAATACTCATGGCAAAAAAACACACAAATACTCATTTAAAAAAACGCAAAAAAATTATCATAAGAAAGCACAAAAAAATTTATCATTGAAATGAAAAATCTCATCACAATGAGACAAATCTTCTCACGAGTCCAGACGATGGTTTGGTAACTTCCAGTCCGAGAATGACAAAGGCGTCATAGGCGTGACACGAGTCAATGCTGATGACGTAAGCACATCTGCCATGAATGGTGGCACAAAAGATGTCCTGGGGGCCATTAGGGATTTTGGAGGGAGTTTGAGAGGGTTTTGGGGGGTTTTGGGGGGTTTAAGAGGGTTTTGGAGGGTTTTTAAGGGGTTTTAGATGGTTTCTAGGGGGTTTATGGGGGAGTTTTATAAGGTTGTTTTAAAATCTTTATGGGGTTTTATGAGGTTTTTAAGGGTTTTCAGGGTTTTTAGGGGGGATAAAAATGTTTTTTTTCGGTTTTTTAATCTTTTTCAATAGCTTTTTTCGGAAGTTCTTCGGAGTTTTCATGTTTTTGGGTTGTTTTATGGGAGGGGGGTTGTTGGAGAATAACGAAAATTCTGTGGTTTTGTGCGGTTTTGGAAATAGGGTGGGATTGGGGGGTTGGAGGTAATAGGGTGTGATTGGTGGGTTGAGGTGAACTGAAGGGAATGGACGAGATTGGTGAAGAGGAGTGTTGAGGTTGGGTGGAAGGTGAATGGAGAAGTCAATTATTGGCGTGTTTGTGTGTGTGTGTGTGTGTGTGTGTGTGTGTGTGTGTGTGTGTGTGTGTGTGTGTGTGTGTGTGTGTGTGTGGGTGTGAAAATGTGTACGTGCAAAATTGAAGCAAACCACCTCAAGTTCTTCTTGCATCCTCATCACCTTATTCAAGTCACAAGAGTACACAAAGTAGCTCAAGTTCATCTGGAAATAGTACCTGAAATAACAACCATGACCTTGGATGGGAGTGAGTGACCTTGGTCAGACTATGAAGGAGGATTCGAATAAAGAAGTAAGTTTGGCGAGATGAGATCGGAGAAGATCGACTAAACAACCACATTTATCATGATTCTTAACTTTTAATTTTTAACTTTTTAATTTTAATTTAATTAATTTTTAATTAATTTTAACTTTTAATTAATTTATAATTTTTAATTAATTTTTAATGTTTTACTATAAACAAATTTATTGGATTAAACTCAATTTAAACAAAATATAGCATTAAATAATTTAATTAAACACTATTTTAATTAAATACTTCAAATTATTATAACAGTGTTTGTATCGATTAACTGGAGTTTTAATACTAAAAAAGTTAGTATTGATTAATTGGAACAATTAATCATAGTATAACTGAATGTGCACTTAGGGATGTGATAGACGACGATGTGCGCGTGAGCAGAGTGCCTGGAGAGGCCGTTGTGGGAGGTGCGGAGGCAGTTGTAGGTGCCTCCATCCTCCGTTGTCAAGTCTCTGATTTCCAGGCTGCAAGTGGTTCTGTTGATCTGGGTGGTTTTGGGGGGTTTTGGGTGGTTTTGGTTTTGGTGGTTTTTTGTGGTTTTTGGGTTTTGAAGGGTTTTGGTGGGTTTCGGGGGGTTTTGGGTGGTTTTGGGGGGTCCTGGTGGTTCTGATGATTTTGGGGGGTTTTGAGTGGTTTTGGGTGGTTTTGGTGATTCTGATGGTTTTGGGGGGTTTTCACTAGCTCATGAGTAGTTTTTGGTAGGTTCACGTGGTTCGTTTGGGTGGGTTTTTGGTTGTTTTTTTAGAGGTTTTTGTTTGGCTTTTAAGGTTCTTTTGGTGCTTTTTTAGAGTTTGAGGGGTGTTTTGGGTTTTGTTTTGGAGATTTTTACTAGTGGGTATTGTGGGTTTTGTGGTATTGTGGGTATTGTGGGTATTGTGGGTATTGTGGGTATTGTGGGTATTGTAGGTATTTTGGATATTGTGGGTTCAGAGAAAAAAATTTTTTGGAAAAGGTTGAAACTGAAGAGTGAAAATAAAATTAAAAAAACAAAATTTATAGTGGAGGTTCGGGTTGTTTGAGGCTGTTTAAATGAATTTTTCACCACCACAAAATATTTATCCCCATCAAATCTTCACCCTCCCCATCAAATTTTCACCCTCTCCATCATCAACACCACCCCACCCACCTTGATCTTCTTGCGGTTGATAGGTCTACCCCCATCTTTACTCCAGTCGCATGAGTCCCCATCCTCCATGGTGAAGGTGGTGTTGGTGTCGCATGGGACACTGGCCAGCGAGTGGTTGTACTACAGGTGGGTGGGTATGGTTGGAGTTCTAGGGAATTTATTAGGTGGGGCTCTGTGTAGGTGGGGTCACGAGGGTGTTGTGTGGGTGGGTTTTGGGGTTCTGTGTAGGTGGGATTACGAGGGTTTTGCGTGGGTGGGGTTTTGGGGGTGTTATTTGGAAGTTTTTTGGTTCATTTGGGGTCTTGTGGGTGGTTCATGAGGTTTTAAAAGGTTTTTTTGGTTGGATGATTTTGGGTTTTGTGGGTGTTTGGGGGTTTGTCAGGTGAGTTGGGGGTGGTGGGCTATTTTACTTGGAGCGTTTTAGAGTTGAAGATTTTTAAGGAATTTGTTTGTCTATTTGGAGTTTTTTCCCGCTCGAGTGACCACCTGCACGAACGTGGCTTTCATCATGACGTCATCACCCTTCTGTCGATACGCTTCAGTGACAAAGTGGTCTGTTAACTCTGGTGCTTCCACTTCCTTCCTCCACAACAACACAAACAACAAGGCGAATAAGAGAGGAGGTTGGGATAATTCTTGTCGTATTTTTAAGTGTGGTGGCTTAATTGAGTGGGGTTTTTGCAGTTGTAGGTGTTGTGGTTTGTATGGGTATGGTGTTCTTTGTATATCTATTGTTGTTTTCATGCTTGTTGTTGTTTGTGAACCTGTTGTTGTTGTTTACTGTATTTCTGTTTTTTGTGTGAATCTATTATTGTATGTGTACTTGCAGTTTTTTTTGCATACAGAGATAATTTTGGAGTTTCTTGTTCATCCTCATTGCTAACGTTTGAAACATTTCTTCTGAACTGACTATCACACTTGTTGCAAACGTCATGTTTTTTAGTTGTTGCTGTTATCTTAATGAGCAACAACACACTTTTGAACAGTGTGGAATCAGCGCTATACAAATGATTTGATTAGATTAGACTAGAATAGGGTAACGTTATAACGCAGTGTTCATTGAAAAAAATATAATTATTATTAATTTTAGTATTATTATAATAAAAAACTAAAAATTATAGTTAGGATTATAATTTTATTTAGGCTTTTAACGTGTTTGTTGTAAACGAAATTGAGGTGGACGAGACATTTTTGATCTTAGTGTAACTGTTTTAAATGTTCGTAAACGTGAAAATGACACAATTTTGAACTTTAAAGTTGACCAAAAATGAAAAACGTCACAGCTAAAAGTGAAGTTTAATAAAAATAATAAGTTTTTTTTAATAAATAAAAATAACATTAATAGTTGTTTGAATTTTGCACATCGCTTGCAAAATGATTTTCTAAATTGATCGTTTGTACAAATGATGTTTCGATGTAAAGTGAAAAAAATTTCAGAATTTTTTAAATAAATTTAAAAAAAATTCATCAAACTTTTGTGACTTATATTGAAAAATAATTAAATAAAAAGAAGTGAAAATTAAAAAAAAATGAAATAAAGAGATTTAGAATCAACATTTCAAAACCCGATAAAAATTGAACCAATTTTAAATTGAATTAATGCGTCAGCCTGAATAAGTAGGTCAAAATAAATAACTTCAAAAACTTAAAAAAGTACATTTGAAGAATAAAAATAAAAAAATATTTAAAATATTAATAAATCATAATAAGATAAGTCGAAAAATATTTATAAGTAGTATTTTAAATAAAGTTAATAAATATAAACATAAAAATATAATTAATTTGAAAAATTCCGGGCTGAAGAATAAGAACTGAAGGGCATCATTTGTGCTCTAATAATAACCAAAGAATAGAATTTTTAAATAAATAATAATAAAAAGACAGAAGTAAATTCCATAGTTAACATTGAAGAAACAATTGAAGCAATAAACGACACTCAATTAGTGTCTATAATTAATAATAAACACATAACGACCGCATGACTACAAAGCCCCTAATCAGTGTAATTAAATAATTAACAGATAATTGATAAGAAACGTGGTATTTATTAGATAAGGAATAAATAGTGAATATTAAACTAATAATTGAATAATTGGATAGATAATTGGTGACTAATTGGATAGATAATTAGTGAATAATAAGATAATTAATAGGAAATTCACGCGTGTTCGAAAATAAATTTCGCTAAACGTAGAATTGGCGGCCACGACACACAGCTCGTCGGCCTTGACAACCATGACGTGGTGACGTTGAGAAGAAAAAACTTGATAAATAAATTTTAATAAATTTCAAAAACTGTTTTATAATTAATAAAAGTGAATTTGATAACAAATCGACCGTACTAACTTACGACGAGACCTTAAATTACCTAGGTGCTTGAATCTTAAGCATTGGGTCGAAGCCATTGATTACAATAGGATGAGTAAGTGAGAAGATTTTTGATGGTGTATTGGGAATTAAAAAGATTAATTGAGTGATTGAAATAATAATGAAATTTACAAAAAAATAAAATATTAAATTATATAACGATATTGAATATAAAAATAAGAAGAATAATAAAAAATATAACAAAATAATAATAATGAAAAAATAATAAAATAATACTTTATAATAATTAAAAATAAGGTGGAGTATGCTAGAAAATAATTGATTAATGGATGGAAAGAGCCTAAATAAATGAGTGTATTATCGGCGTTGAATTTGTCTTTAAGCATTAACAGGGTGTTCTATGGTTCTCTTATCAACCAATTAATTAACAATTCACGATCAATTGAACATTTAAACAAAACCAATTAAATTATTCACTTAATTAATATTTTAAAAAAATATTTAAAAAAAATATTAATATTTTAAAAAAATTAAATTAAATTATTCACTTAATTAATATTTTTAAAAAATATTTAAAAAAAAATATTTTTATTTTAAAAATCATTAAAGCGAGTTATTTCATTTAAAGTGATTTTTTAAGTGGTGATTAGTGATTGAAAGGATGGAATTATGTGAGAATTTAATGAATAAAATAATTTTTATTTACGTACTATTCAATCTAAATTATTATTTTGAAGTGTTTGATCTGTTAAAGTAATCCACCAACTCGTCAAATTACTCAATTTAAAAATAATTTAAAAAATAAACCAATGATCATTAAATTAACATTTCTTAAATTAACCAGCCCTTAATTGATCACTCATTGTCTAATTAATTAATGCCAATTAATTAACAGCAGCTTTTGTTGGTGGGTGTGTTTGGGTTTCTCGTCAGATCGACTCCTTGTTGGCGGCTGTTGCCAGGCGTGTTGTTGGGCGCTACCTTGGGCAGTTTCTTTGCTGAAGAAGGTGGGTGAGGGTGGGTTGAGGTGGGTGAGGGTGGGTTGAAATGGGTGAGGGTGGGTTGAAATGGGTGAAGGTGGGTTGAGGTGGGTGAGGGTGGGTTGAGGTGGATGAGGGTGGGTTGAAGTGAGTGAGGGTGGGTTGAGGTGGGTGAGGGCGGGTTGAGGTGGGTGAGGGCGGGTTGAGGTGGGTGAGGGGGGGTTGAGGTGGGTGAGGGGGGGTTGAGGTGGGTGAGGGTGGGTGGAAAGTTAAGAGTGAGAGAAAGGGGGGGGGGATGAAGAGTACGGAGAGAAGATGAGAAGTGAAAGAAGCATGAGAAATAGATGGGAAAAGAAAAGTGAGAAGAAAAACAAATCGGAAGAAGACGAAGTACGGTGAACATTCATAGTAACAAAAATAGTAACTAATAATCAAACCAGTCGTCTAATTAATCGAAAATTAAAAAATAAATAAATAAAAAAATAAAAAAACTTATATAATTGCTTATATGTTGAATAAGCCAATAAATCACTTGGGTATTCAATGACATATGTATTTACTTATTTACTCGAACAATTAGGTACATATTAATTAATTAACCAATTATACCATATTAATTAATTACCAATGGCAAGGAAGATTTCGTTGACGTTGACGGAAGTCTTGGCGGATGTTTCCATGAAGAGGAGGCCATTCTCGTCTGCCAACGCCTGTCCCTCCTGCCACGTGTGTGTGGTTGGATGCGTGTTGTTGTGTGGTTAGATGCGTGTTTGGATGCGTGTTGTTAAGGTTGGATATGTGTTATTGTGTGGTTGGATGTATGTTGTTGTGCGGTGGGATGTATGTGTTGTTGTGTGGATGGATGTGTGTTGTGTGGTTGGATGTATGTGTTATTGTGTGGATGGATGTGTGTGTTGTTGCGTGGATGGACGTGTGTTGTTGTGTGGATGGATGTATGTTGTTGTGTGGTTGGATGTATGCTGTTGTTTGGTTGGACGTGTGTTGTTGTGTGGTTGGATGTGTGTTGTTGTGTGGTTGGATGTCTGTTGTTGTTGTGTGGTTGGATTTATGTTGTTGTGTGGTTAGATGTGTGTGTTGTTAAGTGGTTGGATGTGTGTGTTGTTTGGTTAGATATGTGTTTTTGTATGGTTGGATGTGTGTTGTTGTTTGGTTAGATGTGTTGTTGTGTGGTTGGAGTGTGTGTTGTTTTGTGGTTGGATGTTTGTTTTTGTTGTGGTTGGATGTATGTGTTTTTGTGTGGTTGGATTTTTGTTGTTGTTGTGTGGTTGGATAAGTGTGTGTGTGTGTGTGTGTGTGTGTGTGTGTGTGTGTGTGTGTGTGTGTGTGTGTGTGTGTGTGTGTGTGTGTGTGTGTGTTTGTGTTGGATGTGCGCGCGTGTATTGTTAGGTGTTGTTGGATGTTTGTGGGTTACTGGATGTGTGGTGTTGGATATGTGGGGCAGTGTTGGTTGATGGAGTGTGATAGTGGTTGGGAGTGGGTGTGCAGTCAACTTACAGCCGACAAGACGACCACCGGATCATACTGCCAACAAACTTCCCAACTACCCACCACTCAACAAACCCCTTAACCACCCCCACTTAACCCATCTAGCTACCCAGCTGACCCAACATTGAGCTGCAAAGAACCACACAAATTAGCAGCTTTAAACCCTCAACCACCCAATCACCCCCAACTCGGCAAAGCACTCCTAACCATCACCAACCACCCAACCATAAAAAAGACCCCAAACACTAAATAATCACAACCACCCACAAACACCCAACCATTAACAAATCTCCACCAATCCCCAAACATCCAACACTTCCAAACACCAAAATCATCTTTCCCCCTTTCCCCCTTTCCCCCCCAACAGCAGCAGCAGGAACCTCGAAGGAGATGGCTCTGGAGGCCTCTAGGTCGTTTTTGTTGGCGGCCAGGGCGATGATGATGTCCGGAGAGGCTTGCTTCTGTAACTCTTCTATCCACACCTTTGCTCTGCTGAAGCTGTCCTGTGGTGGGTGGATGGTGTGTGGTGGATGGATGAAAGGAATAATGGATAGATGGAGAGAATATGAATGGGTGGGAGAATGAATGAAGATGAGAGACCATAATGTGTGGGACAGAAATGTATAGGGGACTTTGGAAGAAATGCGGTGGAAGAGAATGGGATAGAAAGGATGAGAGAATGAAGAGTGCAGTGCAAAGAAAAAAAGGATTGAGAAAGCTGTGGTGATGAGAATGAGTGTTGCACACAAATGACCAACCATTCACCCACCCATTTTTCTATCCATTCACATCCAACCACTTACTCATACACCCTTCCATCTATCTACATCCAACTACTCACTCACCCAACTTTTCATCCATCTACATTCAGCTCTTCACTCATCCATGTATCGTCACTTCTACAACCACCCATACAACCGTTTCTTTCCACCTCCACACCATGCATTACAAACCAGCCACCCATTCCACCCATTCGTCCACCCACTTACCCAACTCAAAAATCTACTCAACCCATCTGAACCACCTCCTCAAATAACCAACCCACTCAATCCACCAACCTACTCAACCCAACAACCCACCAACCTACTCAACCCAACAATCCACCCACCCAAATCATCAACCCACCAACACACAAACCCCTCAACCCATCAATCCACCCAAACACCCAAGCACCCAACCTTGTTGACAATGTCATATACCACAATGGCCGCCTGTGCTCCCCTGTAGTACATAGGGGCCAGACTGTGGTACCTTTCCTGACCTGCCGTATCCCAAATCTCAAATTTTATTATCGAGTCATCCAGGTTTATCGTCTGTGTCAAGAAGGCAGCTGAAGAGTGGGTGTGTGGTTGGTCGGTTAGATGTTGTGGTTGATTTGTCGGATGGTATGGTTGGTTTTTTGGATGGTGAGTAAAATAGTGTTGTTGGGTGGTGTAGTTGGTTGGAAGTGTGGTGGGTGGATGGTAGGTGGAGATGGTTCATGATGTGCGGTTGGTTGATGTAGTGTGACTGATTGGTGGATGGTAATTGGATAAATGGGTGTGTGAATGAGTTGATGGGATTGGATGATTTTGGGCGTTTTAAGGTGGTAGTTTGGTTATTCAGCAAATGGATGAAAAGAACAACAGGCCGTTAGTTGAATTAATGGTTCTATGCCAGTTGAACAAGAAACTTGTTTTTACTCGATAACAACCTAATAAACTACTTTTCAAGTGATAAGTCATTGTATATTATGATTTATTACGCAATAGTTTATGACTTGACAAGCGACCAGGAATTTATTAACAAATACGATTTAATTTTAAAATGGAGAAAAATAATTATTAAATACAGCATAATTAGTAATATGGAGTACATAAGAGATTTTCGTCAATCCAATTAAGTGACGTATTGTAATTGATCATTTGACGTCAATTAGCGACAAGTCACCTCCGATGGTGCTCTCCTGGTACTCGTGAAACTGTCCCTTGACGAATCTCAAAACCAGACTGGACTTTCCGACAGCAGATTCGCCCAACAACACTAACTTAAATTGGAAAGTCTTCGGAGTGGGTTGGGTGGGAGCGGCGTTTGGGGCGGCCATTTTATCTGAATGATCGAAGTTTTGGTAAAATTAAGTATCAATTTGTCAATTCGACTCTTCCTCCTCCGTCTTGTGAACCTCAAAAGTGGATTTGGTTATTTGAACAATAAAATTTTATTACTTGCTTTGACAAACAAAAATATCGCGTTTTGTGACTTTAGAATATTTCACAAAGGAAATTTTAATGAATGATTTTTGAATTTTCGGAAAAAACTTGGAGAAGGTATAAAAAGTATTACGTAAATTATTAATATTCCTACGGTCCTTAGCTTCCGGTTTGATAGTTGGGAGCCTTTTATGTTTAAAAGTTATTTATTTTGAAAATAACTTTCAATTATTTCACACCTTGTTTTGAAATCTATTTATTAATTTTTTAAAATAAAAAATAGAATTGTTTTTTTAGTTAGTTCATCGAAATCTTGTGACAAAAGGAATCTGATTTAATAACCATACAGCGCTAAGAATTTTTTTCGCTTACTATCAATTATTGCAATTCAGACAAAATTAAAAACGCAACCGTTTTGAAGTTATCTATTCAAAAACAAAATTTTATCTTAAAAAATATATTTTCAATATTACAGGATATGGGTTTGACTCAGAAGTTAATATAGACAAAAAGGCTTTAAACTGATGTTACCTTGAACATTTTTTCACTCTTTCAATTTAATCAAACTTTGTTTTTTGTTTGAAATATTTACAAAAACGTAGACTTTCTGTATTTCCCGAAAAGTCATCTTGAAATAATGTTCGCACAATAATGAAGGTGCTTTTATTGGCTTCCATGTATGTGAGAATGCAATAAATGTGCGAAAAAAAGATTTTATTTATATTCTTTGTTAATCAGATCCACTCAAACGCTGGAAATGTCACGAAACAAAGAATATTCTTTTTATAACACCTTGATTTAACAGACAATTCTGCTTTTGAATTTATTAGAACATTTCATTTTTGGTTAATTTGATGAAAAATTCTTCATTAGTCATTCAATATAAACTATGACTCAATTCTGAATTTTTGAGATTCATAAGTTTGATTCTATTGTCAGTTTTTGATTTCTTGCAACAGACAATTGGCAGTTTTTATGACATTCAGTTATTGTTGATTTTATTTTTTCATTTTGATTGTTCGCTATGTTCTGTGCCATTTCTAGCGTTTGTCTGGATTTGCTTCAATAAAGACTATTAAAAAAAACCTAAAAGACCAATAAATTGACTAATCTCAATCATTCTACTCTAATCTCATCGAAGCATTTGTATAGCTGTGATTTCACACCGTTTCAAAACTTTTATAGCGCCAATCAAAACTCGAAAATGATAAATTTTACACTCTAATTGAATTAGTTAAAAAATCAATTAAATGTTTCCGAAATGAATGAACGCTCTTGAACGGTGTGATCAGCGCTATATAACTAGTTAGATTGGATTAGATTAGATTAGATTAAATATTAATTCGCTAATTAATTTAAAAACAGTAAAATTCTTTGTTTGTTTGTTTGTAAAAAGTTCAGAAGCGTACAAGATTTTTCTTCGTTTCTTATTTTTAAAAGTGACAACTCAAGACACGTTTGAACTGAACGAAAGTGCATTCGTGTATCCTATTATACTACCAATCAAACATCCAATCATGAACCCAATTATGACTCCTATTATAAACCTAATTATGACTCTTATTATAAACACAACTATGACTTCTATTATGAATTGAATTATAAATTCAATCTGGGATAAATTCAATTATGAATATGATCTCAGTAATGAACTTAATACAAAAAGTTAATTTCAATCACAAATATTCCTTTTATATGGTTTTCCCACCCGAGATCCTTCATCTAATCTAATCTAAGCATTCATATGGCGCTGAATCCACACTGTTCTGCTCTGCCACGAACTGTTTAAACAAAAAAGTTTTAAGAGATTTCAGGGCGGTGTTCTCATTAGCTTTTGTGCAAATTGGCGATTGAAAATTCCAATTAATCTTTTAATTTTAAAAATGTATAAAAAAGATTTTAAAGAAAACAAAATAGTTAAAAATAGCGAAAAAGCTCAAACAAAAAAAACTTTTGACTGCATCAACATTGTGGTCTCGAAATTCTACGGGGTTAATGCCACTTTGATACTATTCTTATTTGTATTGTATTTTAATAAATAATCAATTAAAAAATATTTAAAACGCTAAATAATTAAGAAAACAAATGTTAATTAATTAGGAAAAAAAAACAAAAATTAACAAATTAACAAAAAAAAAATTTTAAAAAAAATTTGAAAAAAAACCGTTTGAAACATAAATAAAAAAAGACAGTAGAAAAACAATAGAAAAACAAAAAACAAACTAGAAGTATAAGATTCAGAAGGTCTGAGAAACCAACCTTATCATGAAATCCTCACTAGCTTTCACACATCACTGCTTCTCCTCACAGCTGTGAATGTGGTGTTTTCTCAAGCGTGACCGGACTGAAGGACAAGTGAGCTCGAGGAATTTGTGAAGCGCTGATTTTTTTCGCCACTTCTCTCTAAGCTAGTCTTTATTAGGCCACTTTGAGGGGAATAAGCTAATACGGATTAAAAAGGGCACATCCCAATCCGGACCAACTTGGTTATTTATTTTTGGCTCATCAGTCTAATTAAAATCTTATCAGTCAGTGTGATAGTTGAATGTGTAAGCTAATCTGATTGAACATAATATAATCTAATATTCGGAGCGGTTTCATTAATTTATGAACAAATCAACGTGTTTCGTTCCAATTTGGTAACAGCCGATCAAAGTGATCGTGAAAAGTAATCTAACAAACTGTTTTTGAATCTTCATTTAAATATTATTATAATTTTAATTAAAAAAACAACAATAATAATAATATAAATTATTATTATTTTTTAAATTACTATTACTATTACTATTACTATAATAATAATAATAATAATAATAATAATAATAATAATAATAATAATAATAATAATAATAATAATAATAATAATAATAATAATAATAATAATAATAATAATAATAATAATAATAATAATAATAATAATAATAATAATAATAATAATAATAATAATAATAATAATAATAATAATAATAATAATAATAATAATAATAATAATAATAATAATAATAATAATAATAATAATAATAATAATAATAATAATAATAATAATAATAATAATAAAATAATAATAAATAATAATAATAATAAAAATAAAATAATAATAATAATAATTATAATAATAATAATAATAATAATAATAATTATTATTATTATTATAATAATAATAATTATTTTTACTACTATATTAATATTAGTATTTTAATGTATTTTTTCAAAGTATTATTATTATTATTATTCTTATTATTATTATTATTATTATTATTATTATTATTATTATTATTATTATTATTATTATTATTATTATTATTATTATTATTATTATTATTATTATTATTATTATTATTATTATTATTATTATTATTATTATTATTATTATTATTATTATTATTATTTTTATTATTATTATTATTATTATTATTATTATTATCATTATTATTATTATTATTATTATTATTATTATTATTATTATTATTATTATTATTATTATTATTATTATTATTATTATTATTATTATTATTATTATTATTATTATTATTATTATTATTATTATTATTATTATTATTATTATCATTATTATTATTATTATTATTATTATTATTATTATTATTATTATTATTATTATTATTATTATTATTATTATTATTATTATTATTATTATTTTTATTATTATTATTATTATTATTATTATTATTATTATTATTATTATTATTATTATTATTATTATTTTTATTATTATTATTATTTTTTTTATCATTATTACTATTGTTGTTTTTGTTATTGTTGTTGTTGTTATTGTTGTTGTTGTTACTTTTGTTGTTGTTGTTGTTGTTGTTGTTGTTTACAGCTAGAGTCCTTGAAGAAAGCACAGTGTTTGAGAGACTTGAGCAAAGCTTATAAGCTTGAAAAATGAAGATTTAATGAGTTTTATTGAAAAATCATGAAAAATATGTCTTTAAAGGGATTAAATGATGAAAAAATTGATTGAGAAGGGAAAAAAGAAAAAAAAAATTGAAAAACGAAATAATAAAATGAAAAGATCATAAAAATTCAAAATTAAAAAATAAAAATATTGAAAAACTTTTCAAATGAGAAAAAAAATATAAAGAGTAAAAACAATAAGACTGATGAAAATAATAAAAATAATAACAATGATAACAATAATAACAATAATAACAATAATAACAATAATAACAATAATAACAATAATAACAATAATAACAATAATAACAATAATAACAATAATAACAAAAACAACAATAATAACAAAAATAACAATAATAACAATAATAACAATAATAACAATAATAACAAAAATAACAATAATAACAATAATAATTTAAAAATCAATGAAAATAATTTTGAAAATGACGACAATAATCATTTAAAAAGTGAAAAAAAACATTATTATTGAAAAAAATGAAAACATAGAATAGTTAATGAATATTTTAATTTAATTTTAATTAAAAAAACAACAAAAATAATAATTAATTAATTAATCAGGAATCATTCGAAAGAAATGTTGATAAAAAATTGTAAAAAACCGAATCGAAAAAGAATTTCGTGGAGACCTCATCTTCGACCGTCTGAAAAAAAGAGATATGATTAAAGAAATTTTAATTGGAATGAATAAATGAATGAATGAATGATAGAATGAATGAATGAATGAATGAATGAATGAATGAATGAATGAATGAATGAATGAATGAATGAATGAATGAATGAATGAATGAATGAATAAATGAATGAATGAATGAATGAATGAATGAATGAATGAATGAATGAATGAATGAATGAATGAATGAATGAATGAATGAATGAATGAATGAAGTAATGTAATAATGAATGGATGAATGAAAGAATGTATAAATTTATAGATGAATGAATGAATGAATAAATGAATGAATGAATGAATGAATGAATGAACGAATGAATGGATGGATGAATAGATGAATGGATGAATGTATATATTAATGGCTGAATGTACAATTTGTTATAGCGCACAGATCACGAACTAGGTTGCTTCAAAAGCACTCAAATTGAAAGACAGTCGGTTCAAACATTCCATTTAAATGGGTATTTATATTATTATATTATAATAATATTATTATTATAATATTATTATTATATTTGAATTGAATTTAAGTTGAAAAAAGAAAAAAGTTGGTAGTTTGATTGTAGAGTAAAAATACCGAGAAAATTAATTAGAGTAGATAAATTGAGGATTAATAATAATAATAATAATAATAATAATAATAATAATAATAATAATAATAATAATAATAATAATAATAAAAAA
>OX387257.1:4144915-4159194 GCA_947562095.1 Branchellion lobata | reverse complement strand
GAAAAAGGTGAAATGAATGGGTGATGATGAGTGAGAGGAAAAACGATAAATGAAAGATGGGATGATGAATGAGTCAATGGTTAAATAGATGGTGGAGTTAGTTATGGCTTAATGGAGAGTAGAAAAATTAATGGCTTAATTCATGCATGATGAATGGAAGATTGCATAAGTGAATGATGAATGGATTAACATATGAATAAATGAATGGATGATGAATGGATTAACACAAGAATAAATAAAGGAATGATGAATGCATAAACGAATGAACGAATGAGTGTAAGAATTGACAAAAAGAATGAATAGATGGATAAATATTTAGTTGGTTATTTGATTATTAAACATTTTCAATTCAAACTTCAGAAACTAGTCAGTTCAGCTTGACCACCCTAACTATTCAACCTAATTACGTTTAAATAACTATAATTAATTAACGCAATTATATTTAGTTAGCGTATTATAGAATACAACGAAGTTTAATTGTTCTTATTTCTTAATTAACCTTATCTTCGTGTTACAGAACTCCCACTGTGTCCATATCGCTTAAACAGTGATTAAACCATGTTGATAGTGGTTGTAGTAGTAGTAGCAGTAGTAGTAGTATTAGTAGTAGTAGTATTAAAAGTAGTAGTAGTAATAGTAGTATTAGCAGTAGTAGTATTAAAAGTAGTAGTAGTAATAGTAGTAGTAGTATTATTATTATTATTATTATTATTATTATTATTATTATTAGTAGTAGTAGTAGTAGTAGTAGTAGAAATACTAATAGTAATATAATTGATGAGAGAATAATAATAATAATAATAATAATAATAATAATAATAATAATAACATCTAATTAGACTTTTTGAGTGGTCTCGAAACTCTACATGGTTAATGCCACTATAATAGTATTCGTGTTTGTATTGTATTGTATTTTAATAATAAATAATAATAATAACAATAATAGATATACTAATAACAATATTTTTATTATTACTCTGTTATTATTCTTATTTTTTTTAAATAATATTTTTTTATTTTCAAACTTATCCTAATTTTGTCCATTGTTATGGAATCAAGTTCATAAATAAACTTTAACGAGAAAAGAAAGATTAAAAGTGAATCTAGGAGCAATGAAACTGGCTATAAAAAATTCAATCATAGTAATTTTATTATTATTTATGAATATTTATTAATATTGGACACAAAAAAAATGAAATAATAAATAAAAATTGAATAAAAAAATAAATAAAAATAACACATAAATAAAAAAATTAATTAATAGTAAATAAAATGAAATTTGAAAGAGATTTAAAAAAAATTTATAAATTAAAAAAATATATAAAAGAATGAGAATATAAAAGTGAAGCAAGGTTGGGATAAAAAACGGCAAAATAATTGTAAAAAAATAAAAATAAAAATAAAAATAATTAAATAAAAAAATAAATATATATATATATATATAAAAGATTATAAAAAATGAATAAAACTATTGAAATTAAAAAAAAATAAAATAAAACTATTTCAAAAAATGAAAATAAAATAAAAACGATTCGAAATGGGATTGTTGAGAGAACAATGAGAGCCATCGTGAAAGTTATTTACAAAAGTTAAAAAGAGGTCCTTCGTAAATCAGTTTTAGGGGTGTTTGAATGATGTGGAATGCATAGGTGGATGGATGGATGGATGAATTAATGGATGGATTGATGGATGGATGGATGAATTAATGGAAGGATTGATGGATGGATGGACGCATGGGTGGATGGATTGATGAGTGGGTGGATGAATTGATGAATAAATGAATGGGTTGATGGAATGGATTGACGGATGGATGGATTGATGGATGGATAGATGCATGGGTGGATGGATTGATGAGTCGGTGGATGAATTAATGGATGGATGAAGGAATGAATGGGTTGATGGAATGGATTGACGGATGGATGTATGGATGATTGATGGATTGATGGATGGGTTGTGGGATGGGTAATTGAAGGGTTGTGTGAATAGATGTATACAGAATAAATGATGGATGGATGGATGAGTGTGGATAGAAGGAAAGGTTGAAAAAATGCATTAATGAATGACTGAATTGACAGATATACGAATGGATGAAGGAAAGAACGAAAGAAAATGATACTCTTAAACTAAGACGTTGAGAGCAGAAATGATAGGCTGATGTTTGAAGCATAAAAAAAGTGTGATTAACATAAACCACAATACAAAAATACAATAAAAATTTTACAACACAGTACAAAGGAGTAAAGTATATCACAATAATATACAACACAACACAAAACGATACAATAAAATAACATACAACACAACACAAAATGATACAATGAAAAATGAATAAATTTAATCAAACAGTGTATATAACAAGACTGGATGAACTAAAAATGAATGTACAATACAATACAGTAAAATAAAATGCAGTATAATACAGTACAATACAAGGCAGTACAATACAATGCAGTACAATACAATGAAGAAAAATACAACCCAGTAATATACAATGCAGTAAAATACAATGCAGTACAATACAATGCAGTAAAATACAATGCAGTAAAATACAACCCAGTAAAATACAATGCAGTAAAATACAACACAGTACAATACAATGCAGTAAAATACAACACAGTACAATACAATGCAGTAAAATACAAGACAGTAAAATACAATGCAGTAAAATACAATGCAGTAAAATACAATGCAGTAAAATACAACACAGTACAATACAATGCAGTAAAATACAAGACAGTAAAATACAATGCAAAACAATACAATGAAGTATGAAAAAGTTAAGTAAAATGAATTCCAAGATTTGAATATAGTACAAAAAAACAAATTACAGTAATTTGAAAAGAGTAAATAGTGCAGTGAAAAACACAATAGAGAACGGTTGTTATGGCCTTATACCTTCAGGACTTCAAAAAAACAATAAAATAAAACATTGAAACTCTATGGGATTGCTTGAGTGGATGATGGATCGGATGGTTAATAAATGCAATGAAGGATGAATTGAATGGATTAAATTATTTGAAAAATAAAGTTCAATTAAATAGTTAATTAAAAAAAAGGTTTAAATTAATGATTTATTAAAAAGAGAAAGGAAAAAATATGATGTTTGAATGATAAAAAAAAGTTATCGATCATATGGTTAGTGATTTTAAATGTTTGGCTGGACAGATAATGAAAAAAAAGGTTAAAAAGAAATTGAATAAGAATGACTAATAAGCAGTTAGAAATTATCTAGGCGAGAGATTAGATGATATATAGCTGGATAATCAGATTATTAATGGCAGGAGAAATAATAGAATTAACCCATTAGGCGCTATATAATAAGGTCAATTAGTCATACCTCCCTTGGTGCCAGACGCAATGTCTGCCAGTTTCTGATATGTCTCGAGGAAAGAACCAAAAAATGTGAGGGTTGACCTGGAAAGGAAGGAAGGCAATTAAGATGGTGATTTATTTGAAAAATTAATTTTCTATGTGATGAATGACGATGGAAACTATTCAGAAAAATATTTATTTATGGAATTAAAAATTCAAAATAATTATTTAAAAAATGATTATAGTAATTAATGAAATTTATTTTGAAATGTGTTAATTGATAACTGAAATAATCATTAATTAATGGAAACATTTTGAAATGAATTCTTTGGAAAATAGATCAATCCATTATAGTAAGTAAAAAGATTTATTTAAAAAAATTAACAATTGAATAATTTATAAATAACAAATAATTTAAAATTAATTTGAAAAAAAGTTGATTGAGCTAAAAGGCTCCAGTGTTAAGTTACTAACTTTAAAGAAAGTTGGAGCTTGCTTGTTTTGAAGAGAAATTCCTCCCACAGTGGAAAACTTGACTGGAATATAATAGAGTGAGAAAAAATTATGAAATTAATGAATTAATTAAATAGATAAAAAACATCTAAAGTGAACAAACCAATTGATTAGAAGTATTAATAAAGCAATTAATTCATGGTTATAGAATTGTGAAAGAAATTAAAATTGAAAAAGTTGTGTATATGATATCAATATAATTAGGGGAACCAATAGGATTATGAAGAGTTAATGGATTAGAAAAAGTTTTTAGAATTATGAAAAATCATACTTTAATCTCAGAAACGACTTGTGAATAATTGTTATCCAGAGTTGTGGAATTAGCGAAGTCTGGAAGAGGAGGGGTGGACGGAGAGAAAGATGTCGTTTCCATGATTTTTTAAAACTGCAAAACTTGTATTTTTATTTAAACTGTGATGTTAGGTTGTTTTCGTTTTATATTATGTATGTAGTTACTGAATCAATGAATGCCGATGTGCATTTAATGGTATTTAAGTTTACTTATTTTAAAAGACTTGTTTTTCATAATTGCAAAAATCTTTTTAAAGAGTAATTCTATATATACTCTTATTGAAAAAATTCAAACGAACGTTTAAAATATAAAAATAGTTTTAAAGACTAAAATGAAATCGAATAATAAGTACTGCTTGAAACACTTTTGTGAATTTTAAATTAGATAAAACAAAGAAAAAGTAAATGAAATTTTTAAATAACTTTTGATGTCTTATAGTATTTTGTACATTAATTTGATTCAAATAGAATCACAACACTTTAAAAATCCCTCTATACTGTAAATTGACTTTGGACATAGCGATGTTGAAGTAACTAAAAGTAAATCTCTTTGCCCACGGTTTCTGTTTCACAAGCCCTTAAAATATAATTTTTCAAAATGTTTGTAAATAAAGTTAAAAAATTAATGATTGCAAATTATTTTCACACATCTTGTAAAATCTTTTCGAATGAAGTGGTTCCAAATATTGACAAGTTTGACAACGTCCTTACACATCTTCCAAAGAAAAAAAAAGCCTTTTATAGTGCAAACTCAAATTTAATGAACATTCAAATGTCAACAGAAGTCAAAGAACTGTTCGTAAAAGTCAACAAATGTTCCAACCCAAGTGAGGTAATCGTGAAATTCATTCAAATACTTTTATCATAATACAATTATTACTCATGCTAAATCTGCATTATCATAATGTGGTCGTCTTTTATGGAACTTTTTTTTTCTCTTTTGTTTTGTAAAGCTCTTCAAACTTTGTTGTTTAAACAGTTCGTAGTATAGCTCTTTTGAACAGTGTGTAATCAGCGCCGTAAAAATTCTCTGATTAGATTTGATTAGATTTGATTAGCTGGGATTGTAGCAACTGTTCGATGTCTATCTTGATTTGAAATTTCCATAATAACAAAAGCTTTGTGTATGAACACAAATAAGTTTATGCTTAAATTACATTTTATACAATCTTTTCAGATTTTGGATATTGCAGTTTCAAAGGTTGTTACTAACAACTCTGTCATAGACCACACCTTGCTGGCTCTAGTCTTCAAAAGGTTGTTTCTTGTGTTTGGTGTTCAAATTCACATTTATTCAAGTTTTATTGATTAAATTAATAAATCCGAAAACGCATTATATACTCAATTCAATAATGCCATAAATTTGGTTTTCTCAACTTAATCACTCATTTGAATGAATAAATGGATGTAAAATTTGTTATAGTGCACTGTTCGCAAAACAGGCTGCCCCAGAGGCACTAAGGCTGCCTCAGAGGCACTAAGGCTGCCTCAGAGGCGCTTAAATTATTTTCATTCAAACCTCAGCAACTAGAAAACAGCACAAAGGAATAAATTACATTTGCACATCCATAGACTGTACAGCTTGTCTCACGTGCGATACGATGGTGCACAAGTTGATGCCCATATACAAATGGCCATCTCTAGGGATGCCAGGTTCCAGGTGGTTAGATGGATGGATACATGGAATATGAATGGATGGGTGGATAGATGGATGAAGGGCATATGGATAGATGGATGGATGGTGAGAAGAATGGATGGATGGATGAATGGATTGATGAGTGAGTTGTTGGGATGTTAGCTTGTCAGGTCAACCACACCCCACCCATTCCAACAACGTAAAAATGTACACCTCAAAAAGCAGATTTGTAACACCATCATTCATCTATTTTGCCGCTACCACCATCTGTTCATTCCACCATCACCACCACTACCTCCTCATTCCACCATCACTCTCACCACCTCCCCATTCTACCATCACACAACCACCACCACAGAGCCTCCTCCAACACATTGCATCTTCCTCACGTCACCTTACTTCCGAGATCTTGAACGACCTTTTTCTTCATTGCTCCTTTTTCCACATCCCTCCACCCATCCTCATAGCCCTCTCCAAGCTCTCTACCCACAACATCCATCTTCTAGCGCTTAATCAAATCGCTACACTTCTCGCCGTTCTGTGTGACGTCAGAGAGGGTGTTCATTTTCCGGTTAACGTACAAGATGACAAGGCGAATTTTGGCGCAAAATTCAGAAATAAAAATTCACAAATTGCTTCTTTGTTAGAGAAATTAAACAGTACATCGCTGAATTCAAGTTCTTTTTGGAATTCACTTTTGAGGTTGGTTGTTGGATGGTTCAAACATCACCATCTATCATACACACTACCTCCAACCTCCCCCCCCCCCGCTCCACACTTCATACCACCCATTTTTCCAACCCCATTCCAACTCCACCCACCCATCCATCCCTCTCCCCCCCCCCCCCCCCCCCACCTCTCTAGGTGTCATGCAGACCTGTTGGAGGAGTGCCTAGGTTTATTGCTCGCCTCCAAGGAACACCACTGCAACACCCTCACCAACAAACAACGCACCACCCTTCTCTACTCTTTCCCGTCTGTTCACCCCCCCTCTTCCCGAACCTCCCTTAATTAACAATTTTTTAATTTTTTTTAATTAACACTCATTAATAAATTTTCTTTAGTTTTCTTCATAAATTAATATTAATTATAGATTAATATTTATTTTCCATAATTTATTTCATGTATCTTAAAGACTCCTCCCATTAGTCACCATCTCGTTTTTATTTCATCATCACCATATCATCACCACCACCACTGCCACAACCATATCACGACCACCACCATATCACCACCATCACCATATCACCACCATCACCATATCACTACCACCACCATACCGCCACCACCATATCACCACCACACCAATACCACCACTACCACCACACCACTACTACCACCACTACCACCACACCACTACTACCACAACACCACCTACCACACCACCACCATACCACTACCACCACAACACCATCATACCACACCACCACCATACCACTACCACCACCACCTCCACACCACTACTACCACTACCACCGCACCACTACCACCACTACCACTACCACCACCACCTCCACACCACTACTACCACTACCACCACACCACTACTACCACTACCACCACTACCACCCACAGTAACCTCCCCTACAGCAAAAAGCTCCGGTTGGCGTTGATGAGGGAGGGGGGTGCAATGGTGGAAAAGTACAACGAAATTCACGTGATTAGATTGGTGGTTGCCATGGTGAGGCACTTGGTGATGGTGGGTGGTAGTGATAATGGTGAGGACAATGGTGCTGCTGGGGGTGATAAGATCAGTATCAACAGCACTATTTATGATAATAATATTAATGATTCTTGCAACAAAAACAATAATAATAATATAAATGGTCTAATTAATGACAATAAAAATGACAATGATAACAGAAGTGTCGACAATGAAAGTGTCGAAGGTTTTGGTAATGATGCTGATAAGAGTGCTGACAATGGTGTTGAAAACAGCGGGTTGAGGGATGACCTGAATTTGAGCGTGAAGTTACTCAAGAAGACTTTGAAGGCTGTTGTTGTGAACAAACAACATCATACACATCAACAGCAACAACAACAAATAATCAAAAAACAACAACAAATCAATAAACAACTAAAAGAACAACAAGAAGAACTTGTAGAAGAACAACAAAAAATTTTCCATGACGTAAAATACGACGTCAAGCCAGAACTGGTTTTTTCAATCAATGACGTCAGCTTGTTTTTGGACGGAGTGGCAGAGCATTGTGGTGACGTCATGAGAATGGGAGAAGAAATGGAGGAACAGGAAGGAGATGGTTTGGAGAAGTTGTTTATGAATTTCATCAATCACATGATCTATGACGTGATTAAGGAAGTTTCTGACGACGCTGGTGGTCATAGAATTAGTAATAATGAAAATAAAAAACACAAAAACAATAATGATGATAATAAAAATAACAACAGTAATGATTTAATTATAAATAATAATAATACTAATATTAGTTTAAATAGCAAAAACAACAACGTCAACAACTGTAGAAATCGCAGCGTTATGTTGCTCAACATCGTAGCAAGATTGGCTCAGGCGGGAGTTTACAATGAACATCTCACGGCTCTCGTCTGTGGCACAGCTGTCTTTGAAGGCAACCAAGACAATGTTGTTCATCTGTTGCGCAAGAATGCAACGAGAAACAACGCAGCAACAACAACGAGTAATGCATGTAACAGCGTTACTAACTCTAACGGATTCATTAACAGGCACGGGTTTGCCACCAATAATAGCCTTCATAACAATGCTGGTATTAACAGTAATAATAAAAATAAAAATAATAATAATACTAATAATACTAATAATAATAATAATAATAATAATAATAATAATAATAATAATAATAGTAATATAACTAACGGTTACGTGGCCTCGTTACTCGATGCTCTAGTATACCACACCCACCCCACTGGTTTCTGCTCTAACGTTACTCAAGAAGGGAGCGGTCTTGATGATAGTTTCGATAGAAATAACAACAACAACAACAATAATAATAATAATAATAATAATAATAATAATAATAATAACAGTGATAGAAAGAGCAAGAAATATGAGTTAAGTGACAAAAATAATTGCCAGAGTGAAGATTACGACAAGAATGATAAAAATTACAGTTACAGCCACAATTTTCAAAGAAACACTAATATCGCCAACAATGTTGCTGAAAGTTATGAAGACGGTTTATATAACAATATTAACGTTAGCAACAGTCGTGATAACAACAACCTCCTTAGCGACAGCCATGATAACAACAACCTCCTTAGCGACAGTCATGATAACAACATCCTTAGCAATAGTGTCCATGGCAACAGTTCAATGATGATGAGTAAAACACGTAAAAATTTAGAGATTATGGATAAGATTCTATGTGACCTTATCGAAGGTGAGTGAAGGTTTTAATGTTTGTTGGATGGGTGGATGGATGGATAGAATGGTTGTTGGATGGGTGGATGGATGGATAGAATGGTTGTTGGATGGGTGGATGGATGGATAGAATGGTTGTTGGATGGGTGGATGGATGGATAGAATGGTTGTTGGATGGGTGGATGGATGGATAGAATGGTTGTTGGATGGGTGGATGGATGGATAGAATGGTTGTTGGATGGGTGGATGGATGGATAGAATGGTTGTTGGATGGGTGGATGGATGGATAGAATGTTTGTTGGATGGGTGGATGGATGGATAGAATGGTTGTTGGATGGGTGGATGGATGGATAGAATGGTTGTTGGATGGGTGGATGGATGGATAGAATGGTTGTTGGATGAGTGGATGGATGGATAGAATGGTTGTTGGATGAGTGAATTAGTCGATGAATGAATGACTGAATGGGTGGGTGGTTGGATGAATGAATGAATGAATGAGTATCTGGCAGCGTAAATCCATGCATGGTTGAGTGATTGAGTGAGTGAATGGATGAATGAACAATAATTATAAACACAATCCTCACAACCACCCACCCCCCTTCCAGACGACGACGACACAATTAAACATCTCTTGTACCAAAGCTATAGGGCAAACCTCCACAACCTCATCACCCATCAATCAACCACCCCGTTCTTCAACTCTATCAGAGAGGGTGGAGGAGGGAAGAAAGAAGATGAAGCAGGCTGGAAGCCGGATGGAGAAACGTTGGAGAAGGCGAAAAGTGGATCTAGAAACGAAAAGCTTCTTGAAAGACGAAAGAAACTCTATGAAGCTGGAAGGTGGGCGGTGGGATGTGAATTAATTAAAAAATTTATTTAAAAATAAATTTGTGAAAATTTTTTCAAAAAATACTTTAAATAAAATATGCAGTTAATAATCAGAAATTTGATTCCAAAAGTAAAATTTATTTAAAAAATATCAAAAATTTATTTAAAAAATATCAAAAATTTATTAGAAATAAAATAAAAGATAAAAATAAGAAATCTGGAATAAAACACTCGCTAGGGTGGTGGTCTTTTCATTGCCGAAGGAAAGTTTTTGGCAAGGTTCGTCTCGACTAAGGCCCTCTGTCGAATTGTCGCTCAACTCAGTGGAAGAAGAGTCAAAGGCTGTGGCTATGAGTGGAAAAGCTACAGGAAAGAAAACGATCAACGTAATTTTTGTTTTTTTTTATAGTTTTTTTTTCTTTTTTTAATCTTATTTTTTGGTTTTTTAATTTTTTTAAATTTTTTTAAATTTTTTTAATTTGTTTTTATATGATTATTCACCTTTTTTTCTATTTCACCTTTCAACCTATAAGCAAAAATGTATTTTTTGATTTTTTGTATGATTCATTCAAAAAAAAATACTACTACTGTTGATAATAATAATAATACTACTACTACTACTACTACTAATAATAATAATAATAATAATATTAATAGTAATAATAATAATAATATTAATATTAATATTAATATTAATAGTAATAATAATAATAATAATAATAATACTTTCAAAAATAATATAATAATCTGTTTTAAAATAATCTTTTTTTGTATAAGATTAACAACAACAACTATAACAACATATAACAAAATACCCAACGAAACAATAACCACAAGAAACAACAACAAAAACAAATGACTGAAACTACAACACCAGCGTAAAGCAACGGCAGCAACCAAAGCAATGCCTACAGAAAAAACAAATAATTATTTACAAATCCGCACATCCCTGCGAAAGCGTCAAAAGTGGCGCGTAATTAGTACACACATCTGGCAAAGGACATACGTCAGTTAAGGAGGCGGCCTTAATGATGAATAAAAAATACAATTTCGCGCCACAAACACGTCAGGTATTTGTTACTGCCACTACAGGTGAGATATCGTCCCCTGCGGGAGGAGCAGGATGGGTTTGAAAAGATGGAGGAGGGAAAAGAAGGGTGGAGGTGGGAGTGAGGATCATGGGTGTGGAAGGTGGAGTTACTTTGAAGAAGTTCTTGAAGGAAAGAAGGAATGAGCTGGAAGGGACGGGAGAGTGGTAAATTTTGTATGCATATTTTCCAGGGTTGAATCCACTTGGTACATACTTGATTTTTACTGTACTGTACTGTTATTTACTGGTTTGTACTTCACTGTATTGGCAGGGTGAATGGATTTTTAAAAAAATTGGGAGATTATTTCAAAATATATCCATTTAAAATTGATTGCTGTTTAAATGTGGTGTATATGTTGATAAATTCACTTATTTGGAATGAGTATTTTTTTGTTTTTTTTTTTTGCAAGATAATTTAACCAACTTTTTTTATATTGATATTGAAAAAAATAAAATCTTTTTTATTCAACTGGTAGAACTAGTCGAATAAATGTCACAAAAACTATCGCAAAAATTGTCAAGATTTAGCGAAAAAAACTTTTTCGGAATAAATACAGCGATTCAATATTGTGAAAAAATTAAAAAAACAAATAAAAAGCAATCGAATGAATAGGTGCTTGGCGTGTTGGGAGAGTGGAATTGTAGGTAAGTTAGATTGATGAGTGGATAAGCCTGCAAAATTGATAAAGTCGAGAAAGTATTTTTCAAACCGATGAAAAATTAATTTTGTTTCTAATGAAAAAAAACTTTTTCAGAGTTTTTTTTCCGCGTGGTAATTATATTTTTCAGTGTTTTTTGTCATAATTGGTTTTTATTTATACCGCAAAAATTCTTTAACTCGCCATAACGGTCAAACGTCATTATATACGCAAATGTTCGAAGATTATACCAAAAAACGCGCTTTTTAAAAAGACTTCGCTTCATATTTTGTCATTTTCAAAAGTATAATTTTTTCGTTTTTTCCATTTTAGATTATCTGATATATTGTCGACAGGTTGTGTAGTGGCGTTGTGGTGGGCTTTTGGTTTTTTTGGATTTGGATCGTTTTTGAGCAGTATGGATGAGCGCTATACAAATGATTTGATTAGATTTGACCAGATTGGAATCAATAGGTTTTTTGTATAGCTGTGATGGCTGAGCAATTGGATGGAAACGGTTTTTGGTGAATTCAAAAACCGAAAGTAGTTTGGACTGGAATTGGTAAGCCCTGAAAATTAAATTGATTTTGCAAAGTGAAAAAATTAAAGTTAAATTTGATAAAAAAATTTGAAAACCTTTGAAAAGTGATTAAAAGTGATAAAAATGTGTGATAAAAACCGAAGATGAAATATTTGAAAAAAGAATTGAAAAGATGGAAAATAAAAAAAAATGAAAATAAATTAAAAAAACAAGTAAATGAATGAAAAAACTAAACTACAAACTAAAAATGGAAAAATGTAGAAAAAATGATTATAAATATAAAAATATAAAAATAATAACAAAAACAAAAAAATAATGAGAGAGAAAAAACAAAATAAAATACGAAAAAAATAGCGACGGAAAGTTGCAAAGGCTTCGAAAATGACAGAGGAGACTTGAATGAGGCATTTCAACTTCTGGATTCGAATCTCACTTCGTAGTCTGGAGAGTTTGATAAATGGATTGAGAAAGGAGGAATAGATGTGATGTGTGTTTGTGTGCGTGAGTGTGTGTGTGTGTGTGTGTGTGTGTGTGTGTGTGTGTGTGTGTGTGTGTGTGTGTGTGTTGTTGTGTGTGTGTGTGTGTGTGTGTGTGTGTGTGTGTGTGTGTGTGTGTGTGTGTGTGTGTGTGTGTGTGTGTGTGTGTGTGTGTGTGTGTGTGTGTGTGTGTGTGTGTGTGTGTGTGCGTGTATGTGTGTGTGTGTACGTGTGATGTGTGCATGTGTGCAAGTGTCAAAAATAACAAAAAAATGATGGAAGGAAAAAATGAATGAGAAGAAGAGAAAGTGGAGGGGAGGGGTAGGAGAAAAGAAGGTAGGAAAAAAGGAAGAAAATAGAAAAGTAATATATTAGAAGAAAAAAAAGAAAAAGAAATCTAAATAAACAGGAAAAACGAACTGAATTCATAGGAAAAAATAGAAAAAGAATAAGGGATGAAAAAAAAAGTTGAAAAATAAAAAAATGAATTAAGGCATGAATGAATGAAGAGAGGAATTGACGAATGAATGAAGGAAGGAAGGACGAAAGAAAAGAAGAAGGGTAAAAGAGAGCAGCTAGGTACTGGCCATCATTAGTTGACTGTGATCATGTGACGTTGTTAGTTGAGGTGTTCTGTGATTGGTCGAGGCGGCAGCCAATGGGAGGGGTTGTCAAGTGTCCACAAGCAGTGTTGTCATAACGAGCAGATTTGAACGACATTCAAGTATGTATATTGTGCACTTGCACTATCCCTTCCATCCTCAATCAGCCTCCTCCTCCCCTCCCTCCCTCTCTCCATCTTCTTCCTCTTCTCTCTCTCTCTCCTTTTCTCTATCTTTCTTCCTCCCTCTCTCCATCTTTCTCCTCTTTTCTCTTTCTTTCTCCTTTTCTCTATCTTTCTTCCTCCCTCTTTCCATCTTCCTCCTCTTCTTTCTCACTCTCTCTCTCTCTCCTTTTCTCTCTCTTTCTTCTTCCCTCCTTCCATTATTTATTTTTTCTTTTTTTCTCTCTTTCTCTCCCTCACTCCTCCCCTCCCTCCCTCTCTCAATCTCTCCCTCCCTCCATCCATTTCTCTTTCCCTCCATTTTTTCCTTTTTCTTCATTTTTTTCTTTTTTCTTCTTTTCTTTCTTTTCCTCTTTTTTCAACTTTTTTTCCCACTTTTCCATCTTCATCCTTCTTTCCTTCTTGTTTTTCTAGCACTTCCAACCTTCCTTCTTCTTTTTTTTCTTCTCTTTTTTTTCCTTTTTCTTTTTTGCTCTTCATCTTATTTTTCATTTTCCCAATTTTTTTTATTATTTTTTTTTTTTTCTATTTTATCTCTTTTCCCATTCGCATTCCTTCTCTTCCCCTTTTCATTTTTCTCTTTTTTCTTTGTACTTTTAACTTTTTTTCAAATCACTATTTTATTTTCAATTTTTCTTTTTTTCTATCTTTTCTATTCTTTTTTTGTCATTTTCAATTTTTCCCACCTTCATTCTTCCATCCATTATTCATTTTTTTTTCAATCTCCTTTTACTACACCATTTGCTTTCATTTTAACGCTCAATTCTCTACAATTTTCATTCTGTTTGTTTTTATAGTCTTATTAAGTTTTT
>OX387257.1:4137415-4139915 GCA_947562095.1 Branchellion lobata | reverse complement strand
AATGGGAGAGAGATGAGTGAATGGAAGAGGGATGAGTGAATGGGAGCTGAGTGAATGCTTGAATGAATGGCCTTTGAACTTTATAATTGAACTCCGCATTCAATGACTAATTCGTGATTAACTTGTTCATCTCATCAAAAATTCACCATGTCACCAACTCATTCATCCATCCTTCATTTATTCATTCTTCATCCATGCATTCTTCATCCATCCATCTTTTATTTATTTATCTTTTATCCATCAATCTTTTATCCATCTATTCCTCATCCATCTATTCCTCATCCATCTATTCCTCATCCATCTATTCCTCATCCATCTATTCCTCATCCATCTATTCCTCATCCATCTATTCCTCATCCATCTATTCCTCATCCATCTATTCCTCATCCATCTATTCCTCATCCATCTATTCCTCATCCATCTATTCCTCATCCATCTATTCCTCATCCATCTATTTCTCATCCATCTATTCCTCATCCATCTATTCCTCATCCATCTATTCCTCATCCATCTATTTCTCATCCATCTATTCCTCATCCATCTATTCCTCATCCATCTATTCCTCATCCATCTATTTCTCATCCATCTATTCCTCATCCATCTATTCCTCATCCATCTATTCCTCATCCATCTATTCCTCATCCATCTTTTATCCAATTTTCATCCATCTTTATTTCATTTTCATGTATCTTTTATTCATTTTTCCTTTTCTTTCAATTTCATCTTTCATTATATACTTTTATTGTTATCCATTCACCCTTCTGATAATGCATTCATCCATTCATATATCTATCCAACAATCCATCCTTTCATTCATCTATCCACTTAGGCATCCAACCATTTATTCATAAAATTACTCTTTTATCCATTCATTCATCCATTCATTCATTCATTCATACTTTCATCTAATCATGAATTGCAACTCATCTCAATCCTCTTCTTCTTCTTCCTCCACAACAGATTCAAAACCTCTGCACTACTCAACCACCATCTACCCATGCTTGCAACGACTACAACAACAACAACAACAACAACAACAACAACAACAACAACAACAACAACAACAACAACAACAACAACAACAACAACAGCAACAACAATAACAAAAACGAAAACAACAACAACGATGACACTGATACTCATAATACTATGAACAACAACAACAATAACAATACTACTACTACTAATAATAATAATAATATCAATAGTAATAGTAATAATAGTAATAATAATAAAAATAACTACTACAATAATACTGTCATAACAAAAAAAATTCCAATACCTAATAGTATTAACAATGAAAATAACCATAACAACAATAATAATAACAATAAAAATAATGAAAATTTAGCCTCTCTACTTTTGAACCAACAAATGCAACAAACAAAATCCATTCAGCAACAACAACAACAACAAAACCACTCCTCCACTCAATACAAACAACAACAACAACAACAACAACCTCAAATAAAACCAACGCAGACAACAACAATGACAAAAAAGAATAGCAGAAAAAGAATTGTTTCAAAAATGAACAAATTGAATAACAACAACAACAACAACAACAACAACAACAACAACAACAACAACAACGTTAACAACAATTACGTAAACAAAAGCGACTCCGAAGCTACGTCAGACGAAGAAAAAACAAACAACATGAACAAAAAACAAAAGTTAGAGACCAATAATGATAAAAACATCAACAACGGTGACAATAATATCAACAGAGACCACAACAACAGTAATAGTGAGATTAACATTACAAGTTTCAGCCTCTTTAATAATGACGCAATGAGCAACGAAGATGAAGAGGAGGAGGAAGAAGATGATTATGACGAAGATGTTGCTAGTAACGGTGTTAGCAAACAAGACAACCTCGACAACAAAAATTGCAACAAAAACGATGATGAACTCATTCAAAATAACAGCAGCAACCTCAACAACCACACCGACCACACCAGCCAGATCAACCACACCAGCCACACCAGCCACACTAGCCACAGCAACCACAGCAACCACACTAGCCACAGCAACCACAGCAGCCACAGCAACCACAGCAGTCACAAAAACGACAGTGGCAACGGCGACGAACAGAGCGAAATTATGTACCAGCGTCCTTTGGGTCTGTTGGCTCAGCACGGAATAAAACCTCAGAAAAAAGCTTCTTCAGTTGACGCGGTGGATGAGTATGCCCATCAGTCCATCATCCAACACCCATTCTATCCATCCCCTTTTGTCTTTCCTCCCTTCATCCCATCCCACCCCCCCTTCCCCCACCCCCTTACCTCTCAACAACAGCAACAGTTCGCTCAGGCTTTCGTGGCTTTCCACCAACAACAACAACGACGACAACAACAACAAAATGAAAGTTTCAACAACAACATGGACAACAGCAACAAAAACACTGATATTACTAATAATATTAACAACAACAATAATAATAATAATGATAATAATAGTAATAATAACAATAATAATAATAACAATAAAAATAATA
>OX387257.1:4129915-4132415 GCA_947562095.1 Branchellion lobata | reverse complement strand
AGGAATGAATAGATGAATGGGCAGCTGAATAGTTGATTGAATGGACGCATGTTGGACTGTTTCAATTCCACAGAAGTCCACTTTTAAATAATTAATTAGCTAATAGAGGCTTTTATGGTTTTTGGTGTCGGTGTAATGGAGACGGTCTTCTGTGGTGGAAGGATCAATTAAGTCCGAATAAAAATTTAATTTTCAAATTTAATTTCAATATTTTTATTTTTTAAATTCACCGAAATAAAAATTTTTGAGTTGAATTTCAAAAGTATTTAGAAAAAAACATCTTTGCCAGCCTACAATCGCTTATGAAAAAAAAATGAAAAAAAAACAAAAAAACAAAAAAAATATTTTATCGAAAACAAAAATAATTAATAAAAAAATAATTATAGAAACTAGCTTCAAGCAACTATTAAATTTAAAAATAGAAAAAAACTAATTAAAAAATGATCTAAATATAGATTTAATATTCTATAATTAGGTCAGCTAAGTGGCTTAATTAATCGGCCAATAAGAACACACGTGGCCTTAATAATGGAGTCAAGCGTAATTTTAGAATGAGCATCACCTAATTGAATCACACAAAAACACTTTTGGCAGAAGCTATTGAATTATGTATTATATCTATGTTGTTCGTATCTATGTTGGTTGTCTCTATGTTGGTTGTATCTATGTTGGTTGTATCTATGTTGGTTGTCTCTATGTTGGTTGTATCTATGTTGTTCGTATCTATGTTGGTTGTATCTATGTTGGTTGTATCTATGTTGTTTGTAACTATGTTGGTTGTCTCTATGTTGGTTGTATCTATGTTGGTTGTATCTATGTTGTTCGTATCTATGTTGGTTGTTTCTATGTTGGTTGTATCTATGTTGGTTGTATCTATGTTGGTTCTATCTATGCTGGTTGTTTCTATGTTGGTTGTATCTATGTTGGTTGTATCTATGTTGGTTGTATCTATGTTGGTTGTCTCTATGTTGGTTGTATCTATGTTGGTTGTATCTATGTTGTTCGTATCTATGTTGGTTGTATCTATGTTGGTTGTATCTATGTTGTTCGTATCTATGTTGGTTATATCTATGTTGTTCGTATCTATGTTGGTTGTATCTATGTTGGTTGTATCTATGTTGTTTGTAACTATGTTGGTTGTATCTATGTTGGTTGTATCTATGTTGGTTGTTTCTATGTTGGTTGTATCTATGTTGGTTGTATCTATGTTGGTTGTATCTATGTTGGTTGTATCTATGTTAGTTGTATCTATGCTGGTTGTATCTATGTTGGTTGTATCTATGTTCGTTGTATCTCTGTTGGTTGTTTCTATGTTGGTTGTATCTATGTTGGTTGAATCTATGTTGGTTGTCTCTATGTTGGTTGTATCTATGTTGGTTGTATCTATGTTGGTTGTATCTATGTTGGTTGTTTCTATGTTGGTTGTATCCATGTTGGTTGTATCTATGTCAGTTGTATCTATGTTGGTTGTATCTATGTCAGTTGTATCTATGTTGCTTTTATCTATGTTGGTTGTATCTATGCTATATTCACCTCACTAATATTAGTTTTTCTAGGGTATGAAATGAAATATTTGGACGAATTGAAACTCAAACAGAATGATGACGTAGTTCGGAATATTCAATAAATTGTGGAAAACCTTGAATGTATAAAACAGAAAAACAACAAAACTGAAAAAAAGCAACAATAGTTTCAATGAGAACAACAACAGTGAAAAAATCCAACACCACTAGCAACAACAACCCCGACACCAACAACAGCATCAACAACAATAATAACAAAAAAAATAAAAACAACAACGATAAAAACAACAACGACAATAAAAACAACGACAACAATAATAACAAAAAAATCAAAAACAACAACAATAACAACAACAATAACAACTGATGCAACAAATTAGATCAGTCCATTAGGCAAGATGAGAATGCAAAAATCCACCAGCGTCCCATTCATTACACTTCCGCACGCACGCGCCTTCTCACGTACACCGGCGTGCACGCACGTACACAAACACACATACGAACATATACAAACACAAAAAAACACACACACACAAAGATATACACTTGCACGCATAAATGAAACCCTAAACTCAAATAACACACTTACACTCACAAATTCACAAAAAACACACAAACACACAAATATACATAAACACAAACGTACACATTTAAATAAACATATACACTCACACAGACATGCACAAACAAATAGGCATACACAAACATACAGACATACAGGTGGAAAAATAAAAAATACAAATTTAAAATAGCAATCATCCCTGTGCAGAACTTTATTTGAATTAGGACAGAAAGTCTATTTGACCTAAACATGTGGACTTAATACCGAAACATACAAATTATTAATAACTGACCTATTGTGTATTTTATCTCATGATTAGACGTTTTTTTTTTTTATCAATGTATCAATATAGAATTGATACATGGCATAAGGGGAAACTGAGAAAGATAAAAAAACACGTATGAATAGATACTAA
>OX387257.1:4124915-4127415 GCA_947562095.1 Branchellion lobata | reverse complement strand
GAATTCACTTTTATTATGGAATTCACTTTTTATGGAATTAACTTTTTATGGAATTCACTTTTTATGGAATTCACTTTTATTATGGAATTCACTTTTTTTATGGATTTCACTTTTTATGGAATTCACTTTTTATGGAATTAACTTTTATTATGGAATTCACTTTTATTATGGAATTCACTTTTAATATGGAATTCACTTTTATTATGGAATTCACTTTTATTATGGAATTCACTTTTATTATGGAATTCACTTTTATTATGGAATTCACTTTTATTATGGAATTCACTTTTATTATGGAATTCACTTTTATTATGAAATTCACTTTTATTTTGAAATTCACTTTTATTATGGAATTCACTTTTTTATGGAATTCATTTCATCATGAATTCACTCTTATATTTTAGCTGTTATCATTAATTTTCCAATTTTTCATGTTTTTGCGAAATTTTTATATTATTTTTATTTTTCTTATTTTTGACCGGGGCGTTACTACTGCTAATAAAAGTGAAACTTATTGTTATTATAAAAATAACAAAATTACTTTTTTCAATTTTCAATAGTATTTATTCAATCTCATTGTTTTTTTTTTGTTTTTGTTTTTTTTTTTGTGTTTGTTTTTGTTTTTCGTTTTGTTTTTTGTATTTGTTTTTGTTTTTCGTTTTGTTTTTTGTGTTTTTTTTTGTTTTGTTTTGTATTGTTTTATCAATCATGCAATATCACTTCAATTATCAACCTTTCATGCGTTTTTCTGAATGTTATAAATACAATGCATAATAATTTTCTGAAATGTTATTGATTTTTTTTTATAACTTTTGATACTTTGTTATTTTTCGAATTTTTAATATTTTTATTTTTTGTTGAATTTCATTATTTTTTCTTAATTTTTTTTTTGGATTACTATCACTGGTATCCGTTCAAACTGTTATGTTTTCACAATTTGATAGCCCTGCTGATGCTAGTGAAGTTGCTGCGGTTGCTGAGGTTGCTGAGGTTGCTGAGGTTGCTGAGGTTGCTGTAGTTGCTGAGGTTGCTGCGGTTGCTGAGGTTGCTGAGGTTGCTGAGGTTTCTGAGGTTGCTGAGGTTGCTGAGGTTGCTGAGGTTGCTGAGGTTGCTGCGGTTGCTGTGGTTGCTGAGGTTGCTGAGGTTGCTGAGGTTGCTGTAGTTGCTGTAGTTGCTGTAGTTACTGTGGTTGCTGTGGTTGCTGAGGTTGCTGAGGTTGCTGTGGTAACTGTGGTTGCTGTGGTTGCTGAGGTTGCTGAGGTTGCTGAGGTTGCTGAGGTTGCTGAGGTTGCTGAGGTTGCTGAGGTTGCTGCGGTTGCTGAGGTTGCTGAGGTTGCTGAAATTGAAATTGATGACGAATGAATTAAAACAGTGGAAAAAAGGTTTCATCCTTATTTATTTATATAATTCATTTGCAAAAAGTGAATAAAAACAAAAGTAAAACCAAAAAACAATTAAAAATAAAGATAAAATTGAAAGTGAAAAAACGAAAAATTTGAAAAAAAAGAAATGAAAAAAAAACACAAAAGAAAAAAAAGAAGAAAAATTGAAAAAAAAAACTTTTTATTTTCATCTTCCCTCCCGTATGTCAGTCATAACACAGGTTGTCGGCATCTAGTTTCAAATATCAAGTGTGGTATTGTCATTAACGAACTTTCAAAAAAAAAGATAATAATAATAAAAAAGATAATAATAATAAAAAAGATAAAAATAATGAAAAGATAATAATAATAAAAAAGATAATAATAAAAAAGTTGATAATAATAATAAAAAAGATAATAATAAAAAAATTGATAATAATAATAAAAAAGATAATAATAAAAAAATGATAATAATTATAAAAAAGATAATAATAAAAAAAGGATAATAATTATAAAAAAGATAATAAAAATGATGATAATATTAATAAAAAAGATAATAATAATAATGAGAGTATTTAAAATAGAAAAATAAAATAATCTATAAAAATAAAAAAAATATTTTTATTATTTAGAATGAATGACTATAATAATAATAATAATTAATAATAATAATTATTTTTTTTTTAAATCTAGCATGAAAGTTTTTTTCAAGAATGTCAAAAATTCAGTTACTTTTTCATTATCGACCCTGGCTCAATAATTTCTGGCCAGCTTCAATGAAGAAGACGTGGGTTACATTGTAACATAAAATGTGGAGCAATCATTACGTAGTAACATCAAATGGGAGCGTTTATTTTATTGTGAAAGCGGTATTACATTTTAGGATGTGTTTAACATCATAAAGTGTGCTTGAAGAAACTGTGTAGATAGGAGAATTTAGTGTTTCATTTTTTATAATTAATGACAAAAAACCGAGAAAAAAACTACTTTTACTACTACTACTACTACTAATACTAATACTAAAACTACTACTACTACTACTACTACTAATACTAATACTAAAACTACTACTACAACTACTACTACTAATACTAATACTACTACTACTACTACTACTACTACTACTACTACTACTACTA
>OX387257.1:4107415-4112415 GCA_947562095.1 Branchellion lobata | reverse complement strand
TCGAAAAAAACAAAACAAAACTTATTCAAAGTTGATAAAGAGAAAAACCTTTTCAATGATTTGATGAAAAAAAAAATGAATATTCAAAGATGAAGAGATGAAAAAATTCATGAAAAAATGTTGAATAACCAATGAAGCGAAAATTGAAACACACGAAAGTGACTAGAAAAATTGCGCTATAAAATCAGCAAAAGTACTCTGAACATATTTATAATTAATTAATTAATTAGTTAATTACTGGATTTTTAATTACAAAAGTTAATTAATTTTTGGAATTTAGATTGATTATTAAATTTGAAAAAGTAGAAAAAATGATGGTTCAATTACAAAAAAATTATTCCGTGATGGGTACATAATAAATCGGAGTTAGTTGAGTTTTTCCAATAAATAATCTATAATTAATAATAAGTGATGAATAATTATAATAAAAACTAAAATGAAATAAAAATAATTGAAATAATTAAATAAATGAAATGAAAATAATAAAATAGAAAAAAAACTAATAGGAAAAAATGGTAAATAAAATTGATAAAAGTTTTGATAAGACCTAATTGATAATAAAAAATTAAAACTGAGAATAAAAATTAATTAATAAAAAATGAAACAACTGAATTAGCTTGAAATTAAAATGTGATGACTCGGAAAATATATATGAAAGACGTCTTTGAAGCGGTTTTTGTATTTGATCAAAATAAAAAAATTGAAAAAAAAATTATTTTTATAAATGCAAAAATTATGAATAAAAATTATATTGATGATAGAAACACAACAAAAAAAACAAACAAGAATGAATTTTTTTTAAAAGCACTGGAAATGGTTGAAAGAACTAATGAAAACCAAAAACAAAACAAAACTGTAATAGAAAAAGGGATAAAAACTTTAAACAAAAACAAAAAAATATATAAAAAAAGAAAAATTAAGAAAAAATAAAATGAAAATAATATATAAAATAAATTGAAATTGAAGCGGAAAAAATATAAAGAAACGATAAAAGAGATTGCTCGATGCATTTATATAGCGCGAAATCTATTCCTCAGCAATAAGATTCCTCTTCCACAACTCCTTGACTGACATAAAAAAGAATAAAATGACGGATGAAAAGATGAATGAATGAATGAATAGATGAATTATTGGATGAATGAATGATTGAATGGAGGGATGAATGGATGGATAAATGGATGGATGAATTGATGGATAAATGGATGGATGAATTAATGGATGATAAACTGGATGGATGAATTGATGGAAAAAGAATATTTGAAATACCAAATTGTTTTTTATTGAAATCTGATAAAAAGATACAAAACGACGCAGAGAAAATTTTGATAATTAAAAAAAAAAACTTTTTTTGAAAAAAAAAAGTTTTGAAGTTTGAAAAGATTCAGTAAAAACTGAAATGTACTTCATTAGTATGCGCAAAAAAATAGTTTTGTTAGTTTTGTAGTTTTGATATTAACAAAAAGGATTATAAAAAACTGGACTACGCCAACTTTGGAAGGTTGATGGTTGTTTTGGATTAAAACGTTGATGAGTTTTTATTAAATTTAATAAAATAATTTGAGATAAAAAATGAATAATTGTGAGAAAAAAATGGGGAAAATATTTTAAAAAAGAAAAAAAAAGATAAAAAGAATAAAAAAAAAACAAAGAAAAGAAGGAAAAAAAAAGATGAATAAAAAAAGTAGAAAAAAAAGAAGATAGAAAGAAAGAATGAAAAATGAAATTAAAAAAAGAGAGAGTGAGTGATTGAAGAGCAAAATGAATGTAAGTGCGTGCGGTTTGGTTAAATGAATAATTAAAAAGCCATGAATAATTCAATGGAGGATGAATGGAGGATGAATGGAGGATGAATGGAGGATGAATGGATGATGAATGGAGGATGAATGGAGGATGAATGGAGGATGAATGGAGGATGAATGGAGGATGAATGAAGGATGAATGGAGGATGAATGGAGGATGAATGGAGGATGAATGGAGGATGAATGGAGGATGAATGGAGGATGAATGGAGGATGAATGGAGGATGAATGGAGGATGAATGGAGGATGAATGGAGGATGAATGGAGGATGAATGGAGGATGAATGGAGGATGAATGGAGGATGAATGGAGGATGAATGGAGGATGAATGGAGGATGAATGGAGGATGAATGGAGGATGAATGGAGGATGAATGGAGGATGAATGGAGGATGAATGGAGGATGAATGGAGAATGAATGGAGGATGAATAGAGGATGAATGGAGGATGAATGGAGGATGAATGGAGGATGAATGGAGGATGAACGGAGGATGAATGGAGGATGAATGGAAGATGAATGGAGGATGAACGGAGGATGAATGGAGGATGAATGGAAGATGAATGGAGGATGAATGGAGGATGAATGGAGGATGAATGAAAAATGAATGAAGGATGAATGAAGGATGAATGAAGGATGAATGAAGGGTGAATGAAGGATGAATGAAGGATGAATGAAGGATGAATGGAGGATGAATGGAGGATGAATGAAAAATGAATGAAGGATGAATGAAGGATGAATGAAGGATGAATGAAGGGTGAATGAAGGATGAATGAAGGATGAATGAAGGATGAATGAAGGATGAATGAAGGATAAATGAAGGATGAATGAAGGAGGAATGAAGGATGAATGAAGGATAAATGAAGGAGGAATTAAGGATGAATGAAGGATGAATGAAGGATGAATAAAGGATGAATGAAGGATGAATGAAGGGTGAATGAAGGATGAATGAAGGATGATTGAAGGATGAATGAAGAATGAATGAATGATGAATGAAGGATGAATGGAGGATGAATGGAAGATGAATGGAGGATGAATGGAGGATGAATGAAGGATGAATGAAGGATGAATGAAGGATGAATGAAGGATGAATGAAGGATGAATGAAGGATGAATGGAGGATGAATGAAGGATGAATAGGGGATGGATGGAGGATGAATGAAGAAGGAATAGAAAAGGAATGAAGGATAAATGAAAATTAACAATAAACGAAAGAGATAAAGAAAGGATGGAAAATTGAAAAAAGTGAAGATAGGAACGAAAAATGAAGGAATGAATGAAATGAGGTGATAAATGAATAAAGAAGCAAAAAACACTGGAAAATTGAAAAAAAATGAAAAAGAGAGTGAATGAAGGTGTGGAAAAAGGGGTGAATGAATGAGTGAGAAAGAGTGAAGGAAAAGAAGGAAGAAAATATTTAAAGAAGGAAGGAAGGAATGAAGAAAAGAGTGAAAGAAAGAGTGACTAAAGGAGTAAACAAAGGAAGGAGGAAAGGAAGAAGTGACGGAGAAAAGGAATGGAAAAAAGAGAATGACGTCATTGAGTAAAAGTGAGAGTGGCTTTCAAAAAGAGCTGTGACAATCGAATTTATGCTCGTAGCGGAGTTAGCGCCATTAGAAGCATTGCACTCGCATGGAGCTTCGTTGTGTGGCTGGAGGAGGAGGAGGAGGAGGAGGAGGAGGAGGAGGAGGAGGAGGAGGAGGAGGAGGAGGAGGAGGAGGAGGAGGAGGAGGAGGAGGAGGAGGAGGAGGAGGAGGAGGAGGAGGAGGAGGAGGAGGAGGAGGAGGAGGAGGAGGAGGAGGAGGAGGAGGAGGAGGAGGAGGAGGAGGAGGAAGAGGAGGAGGAGGAGGAAGAGGAGGAGGAGGAGGAGGAGGAGGAGGAGGAGGAGGAGGAGGAGGAGGAGGAGGAGGAGGAGGAGGAGGAGGAGGAGGAGGAGGAGGAGAAGGAGGAGGAGGAGGAGGAGGAGGAGGAGGAGGAGGAGGAGGAGGAGGAGGAGGAGGAGGAGGAGGAGGAGGAGGAGGAGGAGGAGGAGGAGGAGGAGGAGGAGGAGGAGGAGGAGGAGGAGGAGGAGGAGGAGGAGGAGGAGGAGGAGGAGGAGGAGGAGGAGGAGGAGGAGGAGGAGGAGGAGGAGGAGGAGGAGGAGGAGGAGGAAGAGGAGGAGGAGGAGGAGGAGGAGGAGGAGGAGGAGAAGGAGGAGGAGGAGGAGGAGGAGGAGGAGATGTTGGAAAGAGGGTGGTGTCTTTGGGAGTGAGAAGAGAAAGGATATTTAGAGAAATGCTCATAAGAAGAAATTTTAAAGAGGGTTGGGGAAGGGGGGAAGTTCTAAGAGTGATTTGGGGGGGGGGGGAGAGGAATTCTAGAAAGGTTGGGGGAAGGGGAGGATGATGATTGTGGTGATTGTTGTACGTCTGATGGTGGTGGTGGTTGTTGTACGTGTGATGGTGGTGGTGGTTGTTGTACGTGTGATGGGGGGGGGGGGGGGTGGTTGTTGTACGTGTGATGGTGGGGGTGGTTGTTGTACGTGTGATGGTGGTGGGGGTTGGCTGATGAGTTGTGTGGTTGTTGGAAGAACGACAAAGTGTTAGCGAAGAACGACAAAGTGTTAGAAAAAAAAAAGATTTAGAAAAGAAAGAGAAAGAGTCATTTTGTTTGGTGGAGAGATGAATGTTAATCGCAATGACATTTCTTTAATTGAATGATGGTGTAGATTCATGCTGAATGGAAAAGTTAAAAATATTTTTTTGGATTCTTTTTGTTGGTATAACTTGGTTGTTGTGAATGGTGCTTGTTGGTTGTTGTGAATGGTGCTTGGTTGTTGTGAATGGTGCTTGTTGGTTGTTGTGAATGGTGGTTGGCTGTTGTGGATGGTGGTTGGTTGTTGTGAATGGTAGATGGTTGTTGTGGTTGGGGGTTGGCTGGTTGTTGTGAATGGTGGTTGGTTGGTAGGTGTGAATGATGGTTGGTTGTTGTGAATGGTGGCTGGTTGGTTGTTGTGAATGTTAGTTGGTTGTTGTGAATGGTGGTTGGTTGGTTGGTTGGTGTGAATGGTGGTTGGTTGGTTGGTGTGAATGGTGGTGGTTGGTTGGTGTGAATAGTGGTTGGTTGGTTGGTGTGAATGGTGGTTGGTTGGTTGGTGTGAATGGTGGTTGTTGATTGGTGTGAATGGTGGTTGGTTGGTTGGTGTGAATGGTGGTTGGTTGGTTGGTGT
>OX387257.1:4084915-4099915 GCA_947562095.1 Branchellion lobata | reverse complement strand
GGAATGAAAGAAGAATGAATGAAAGAGGAATAAATGAAGAAGGGAAGAATGAGGAGGGAGGAATGAAAGAAAGAGGGAGGAATGAAGAAGGGAAAAATGAGGAGGGAGGAATGAAGGAAGGAGGGGTGAATGAAGGGGGGAGGAATAAAGGAGGGAGGAATGAAGGAAGGAGGGGTGAATGAAGGAGGGAGGAATAAAGGAGGGAGGAATGAAGGAAGGAGGGGTGAATGAAGGGGGGAGGAATGAAGGAGGGAGGGGTGTCCACGGAGGGAGCATAAATCTCAATGCAGGACCTGAAATATGACTTTGCCATTGTAACTTCTGAATCTCCCGCATCCCTTAACGTCTCCATCTGCCCATCCGTTCATTCATGCAATCTTCCATTCATTTAGCTATTCATCCATCCATTCATCCTTATTCCATTTTTTATCTATTCACCAATCCATTCATCTATTTATCCATTCATCCATTTATTCATTCATCCATGCATTCATACATTTATTTGTTTATTCATCTCATTTTCCATTCATCCATTCATTCATTTATCGTCTCAGCTTTTCATCCATACCTTTATCTATCCATTCATCCATTCATACCTCCATCTATCCTTCATTCATCTATCCGTCCTCATATTCGGTTCATCCAGTTATTCACATTTATTTCTTCCACCCATTTATCCATCCAACCATTCATCCCACTAAACCTTCTAATCCTTCACTCGTCTTCTCCACCCCTCCAACTGTTCATCTACCGAGTACTCCAGTATTGGGAAATCCAGTTTCAAACTCACACATTCGACAACCAAACTATTCATTCATCCAACCATTCATTCATCCAACCATTCATTCATCCAACCAACCATTCATCCAGCCATTCATTCATCCAGCCATTCATTCATCCAACCATTCATTCATTCAACCATTCATCCAACCATTCATTCATCCAACCATTCATTCATCCAACCATTCAATCATCCAACCATTCATTCATCCAACCAACCATTCATCCAACCATTCATCCATTCAACCATTCATTCATTCAACCATTCATTCATCCAACCATTCATCCATTCAACCATTCATTCATCCAACCATTTATTCATCCAACCATTCATTCATCCAACCATTCATCCATTCAACCATTCATTCATCCAACCATTCATTCATCCAACCATTCATCCATCCAACCATTCATTCATCCAACCATTCATTCATTTAACCATTCATTCATTCAACCATTCATTCATCCAACCATTCATCCATTCAACCATTCATTCATCCAACCATTTGTTCATTCAACCATTCATTCATCCAACCATTCATTCATCCAACCATTCATTCATCCAACCATTCATTCATCCAACCATTCATTCATCCAACCATTCATTCATCCAACCATTCATTCATCCAACCCTTTATTCATTCAACCATTCATTCATCCAACCATTCATTCATCCAACCATTCATTCATTCAACCATTCATTCATCCAACCATTCATTCATTCAACCATTCATTCATCCAGCCATTCATTCATCCAACCATTCATTCATCCAACCATTCATTCATCCAGCCATTCATTCATCCAGCCATTCATTCATTCAACCATTCATTCATCCAACCATTCATTCATCCAACCATTCATTCATCCAACCATTCATTCATTCAACCATTCATTCATCCAGCCATTCATTCATTCAACCATTCATTCATCCAGCCATTCATTCATCCAACCATTCATTCATTCAACCATTCATTCATCCAACCATTCATTCATCCAACCATTCATTCATCCAACCAACCATTCATTCATCCAACCATTTATTCATCCAACCATTCATCCATTCAACCATTCATTCATCCAACCATTCATTCATCCAACCATTCATCCAACCATTCATTCATCCAACCATTCATTCAACCATTCATTCATCCAACCATTCATTCATTCAACCATTCATTCATCCAACCATTTATTCATTCAACCATTCAATCTTATTTTTTTCTTCAACCCACCTCACCTCACATTAGCTTTTTTTTCACCAACCATAATCATTTTTCTCTCTTTCCATCTTATTCCAGCCTTATCACCTTCTTATCACCCTTCTCCAACCAACCAACCTTTCAAATTCTTCGTTCAAGTTTCCCCTCCAGTTTTGACTCAACCTTCCATCAATGTCCGGTTTAACTTCCATTTTTTTAATCTTCTTTCTCTTCTTTCTCTCGACCCAATCACTATCCCAACTCAAACAATCTACTTAGGCATTTACCAAACCAACCAACCAAGCAAGCATGTAACCAAACAACCAACCTCCCCCCACTTCTTTACCCAACCTACCGCCAACTTTTTGACAAACCACCCAACCGCCCAACAACCCACCCAACCACCCAACAAACCACCCAACCTCCCAACAACCCACTCAACCCTCCAGGTACTCCAGTTAACCGCATCCCCATCATGGCAAAACAAACTCTTGACTTGTATGAGCTCTTCCGTCTGGTGGTGTCCAAGGGAGGCCTGGTGGAGGTGATAAACAAAAAGTTATGGCGGGAAATCACCAAGGGTCTCAACCTTCCTTCTTCAACCTTCCTTCTTCCATCACCAGCGCTGCGTTCACTCTCAGAACACAGTTGGTTTGTTTTTTCGGGTTGGTCTGTTTTTCTCTGGGTTTTTGGGTCAGTTTTGTTTTTGTTTTTTTAGGGTATATTTGTTTTTCCATTTTTGAGTTAGTTCCATTAGTATTAATTTGTTTTTTATTGTTTTTTTTTGACTTTTTTGTTTTCAAAAAGGTGGGAAAAAGGAGTTTTGTTTGTTTATTTGGGAGTTGTTTTATTTCCGGAGACTGGTTGTTTTGCTGTTGGTTAATTATTTTTTTGTAGTTGGATTTAGTTTTTGAGAAAACTGGGACTTTTTTTTGGCAAAATTATTTGAAATTCTCGTTATTTTTTTTTGATGGATCAAAATGCTTTCATTTTGAATTTTGTTCATAGTTGTATTGGTTTTGTTCTGTTTTTGAAGTTTTTATTTTTTTATAATTTAATTATTTTTTAATTAAAAAAAATAAATCATTCAAATTGTTTAAAACCTTTATTAATATGCATAATATATAAATATAATATTTTAAAATCAAAGATTCAGTTTTTTTTCAAACTCAAAAGCAGTTCCAAAACTGTTTTCCAATCGTTAATCTTTTCTTTTTTAATTTTGTTTCTATTTCCTACTGCATCTCATTAGCTATCAGCTGCCATAACACAATCAATCATCCACCGCCAACACCACCACTACCACTGCCACCACCGCCACTACCACTGCCACCATTAATACCATCACCACCACCTCCACCACCACCACCACCACCACCACCACCACCACCACCACCACCACCACCACCACCACTACCACCGCCACCACCAATACCATAACCACCACCACCACTACCACCACCGCCACCACCACCGCCACCACCACCACCACTACCACCACCGCCACCACCACCGCCACCACTACTACCACCACTACTACCACCACCACTACTACCACCACCACCACTACCACCACCGCCACCACCACTACCACCACCGCCACCACCACCACCGCCACCACCGCCACCGCCACCACCGCCACCGCCAATACCACGGCCACCGCCACCACCACGGCCACCGCCAACACCACCACCACCGTGACCAACACCAACAATGGCCAAAATCGCCATAATTAACACCTCTTGGAACCAATTTTCACCATCCATTGATTACACCAATTCTCCATCACTCATTTTTCACAGCCACCATTCACCATCACAACCACCACTAGCCGTCATCAACCACTATCAACCACCAATAACTACCACCATTCTAAACAGCCATGGTTCCTTCTCTCGTAATCCCTAAAAACAACTACCCTGTTTCTCCAACAATCCTCCACACACTACCACTACTGCTACTACCCTCGCTATCAGCAGCATTTTACCCTAATCCTAACCCAGTACCACTTTCGCCACCACCCTTTCATCTTTTCCACCCCTACATCCACCACCCCCACAATCACTATCACCACCACTACCACCACTACCACCATGACCACTACTTCTCTCACTACCATTCTCACCACCAATACCACTACCACTCCTACCACCACTACCACCACCCCTATCACCACCGCCACCACCACAACCACTGCCACCACCAAAACCTCTGCCACCATCACAACCACTGCTACCACCAAAACCACCGCCACCACCGCAACCACAGCCACCACTACCACAACCACCCTAACCACCACCACTCCAACCACCACTGCCACTACCACCACCACCACCACTCCCACCACCACCACCACCAACACCACTCCCAATTCCACCACTACCAACACCGCCACCACCACCACCACCACCACCACCACCACCACCACCACCACCACCACCACCATTCTCACTCCCACCATCACCACCACCGCCACCGCCACCAGCAGCGACATCGCAGTCTTGACTGCTAATTACGGACGCCACAATAACAAAGCGATTTATTGAGCCGTTGAGATCAATTCATGGAGCTGATTACGAGATTTGTTGCCTGCGTGACTTCTGATCTCTCACTCATCCTCCTCTCACTTCTTCTTCTCTCACTCATTCTCCTTTCACTTCTTCTTCTCTCACTCATTCTCCTCTCACTCATTTTCCTCTCACTCATCCTCCTCTCACTCATCTTTCTCTCACTCCTTCTTCTCTCACTCATCCTCCTCTCACTCATCCTCCTCTCACTCATCTTTCTCTCACTCCTTCTTCTTTCACTCATCCTCCTCTCACTCATCCTCCTCTCACTCATCCTCCTCTCACTCCTCATTTTTTCACTCATCCTCTTCTCACTCATCCTCCTCTCACTCATCCTCCTCTCACTCCTTCTTCTCTCACTCCTTCTTCTCTTACTCCTCCTTTCCTCCTTCCTTCTTCTATCTTTTTTTTATCATTTTTTTTATTTTTCCCACTTATTCTTCTTTCATTCTTTCTTTGTTGTTTTTTTTTTCATTCCATCATTTTCTTTAATTACTTATTTTAGTTTTTAAACCGTTTTTTTAAAGTTTTTCATGATGTTTCAATTTTTTTCAGTCATTTTTACAGTCTTTACAATCATTTTTCAATTTTATTCATCATAATTTTCAAAATTATCAAAATATCTGTTTTTTAGTTCCGTTTTTTTTTCTCCAACAGCTTTCCATAATTATTATTTTGCTTGTTTTTTTCCCATTTCTATTTTTCTTTGTTTCATTTTTATATTTTTTTGTATCTTTCAATAATTTTTTTTCATTCTTTTATTCTCATTCATTTCTTCCATCCATTCAATCCCTTCCGTCACATACATCAATCCATTTCTCCTCATCCGTCCATCTGCTTATAGTAATTCCAGCGTCTTTCCTCCATTTTTCTTCCCCTTTATTTTTTTTTTTTTTTTTTAATTTTTTTTTACTTTTTCTAAATTTTGATTATTTTAATTTTCACTTTTTTCATTTCAAAACTTGAAAGAATTATCAATTTTAATAAAATTATGTTTTCAATGAATAATTTTATTTTTTATTTTTTTATTTTTTCTCATTTTTTATATATTTTCAGTACTTTTTTTAATCTTCCATTGAATTTTTCTTTTCTCAAAAAACAATTCAATTAAATATCGGTATTTCACTTTTTGGCTTTTTGGAAATTTTATAGCAAAACTGTGATTTGAAAAAAAAAATTCGAAAAAAACTAATAAGAAACAAAAGGTTTCAAAGAAAAATTTTGGAAAAAAAGTATTTTTCATAAGTTTTGAAAAATAAAATTAATTTAATGGTTGAATTGACAAAAAGAAGAAAAAAAAATAGAAACAGAGTAGTAAATGTTCAAAAAAAATAACTATGAATAATCAGAGTTGGAAAAACATTTTACAAATGTTAAATGAAAAACAGACGATTGAAAATCAAAATACAGTTTTTTTTATTATTTAATTTATTTCCATTTGAATAATAAAAAGAAAATTAGGAAAAAGCCTGGTCATATATTCCTTTCAACGACCAGCGCATAAATCATATGAATTTGCTGCAATTTCTGGGAAGAAAAAAAACGAAAAAAAGAAAAGAATAAAAAAAACAAAAAAAAAAGAATAAAATACAAATAAATAAAAATAAAAATAAATGACAAAACAAAAAAATAAATAAAATACAAATGAAAAAAAAATAAATAAAAACAAAAATAAATGACAAAACAAAAAATATAAGTAAAACAAACAAAAGAAGAAAAAAAGATCATTAAATTTGAAACTGATGAAATAAAAATCGCAAAAATACATTTAAATGCGAAAATGGCTAATAAAAATTTGATTTTTTTTATTTTTTTTGAAAATTTTTAATATTTTTTTTGAATGGAAATAACAAAATAAAAATTTAAAAAAAAAAAATTGTAGTTCCAGTAGTTTTAAAGAAATAAAAATATCCAAACAGACAAAAACATTGATGAGAAAAAAAATTATGAAAAAAACGAAAATACAATAAAAAAAGGGAAAAAGTAAAAAACGAAGATACAATAACATAAACAATAAAATTACGTCACAAGCGGAAGTTATAAGCCGGAAATATGACCACCCGGATTAAAAGGGGATTGGTCAGATAATTAACTTACATCATTATTACGTCATACTTACGCATGCGCATGTTTATGTGTATTTATATATTTGTGTGTGTGTATAAACATGTGTTTTCTACGAACTATTAGATTTGCATATAAACAAGGGAGGCTTGGTGGGAATAAATATGAAAATTTGAAGACACACCCACATAACTACACATAAACAAAACTGCGCGCACACACACACACACACACACACACACACACACACACACACACACACACACACACACACACACAAACACACACACACACACACACACACACACACACACACACACACACACACACACACACACACACACACACACACACACACACACACACACACACACACACACACACACACACACACACACACACACACACACACACACACACACACACACACACACACACACACACACACACACACACACACAGATACATACACACACACACACAGACACACACACACACACACACACACACACACACACACACACACACACACACACACACACACACACACACACACAAATACACACAGCATTGACCTTTGAACTAGTGAGTTTAAGATGTTGATGTCTGGCGATCAAAGCTGCGGTAGTTGAAAAAACGAGAAAAAATATATATAAAAAAAAGGAAAAATAAGAAATAAAAAAATAATTAAAAAATAAAAAAATGATGATGAAATAAAAAAATAAGAGAAAAAAGAAAATGATGATCAGGAATGAGAGAAGGATAGAAATATATGAAGAAAACAAAGACAGAAAAAATATAAAAATGAGGAAAAATGAAAAAAAAAAAAGAAAAACCAGTATGGTGAAAAAAATGAAAAAAATCATAAAAAATGGTTGAAAAGACTAAGTGAAAAAATGGTTAAATATTGAAAAAAAACAATTTTTTTAAGTTTGAAAAAAAGTTTAAAAAATTAAAAAAAGAATAAATTATTGAAGAAAAGTAAATTATATGCGTGGAAAACAAACGAAGCCAATGAGGGAGAGAGGTTGTTGGGAAGTCAATCAGTCTGAGATAAGAGTACTTATCACAAATGATGATATTGATAAGAATTAATACAGAATCCAGTTTGTAAAGCAGCTGAGACCTCCCTTTCGTCTTGAATTTTTTCTTATCACCCACCATTCACCAATTCACCCACTTTTCACCCGCTATTCACCCGCCATTCAACCACCATTCACCCACCAATCACCCATTCACCCACCAATCACTCATTCACCCGCCATTCACCCACCAATCGCCCATTCACCCACTAATCACCCACCAATCACCCAATAACCCAAATCATCTTCAATTTTCATTTCTTTTTTCACCAATTATATCCACCAATCTCATTCTCACTTTCTTTCTTAAGCGCTTTATAAATAAGACTACAATTATTTCATCCACCAGTCACAACAGCAGGGCATTCCAAATTAACCCACTATAACAAAACACCCAAAATTTTGAACCTTCAAAATATCACTGCAAATCTTTGATCAACCAAGGGTTCCCTACTAGCAGACCTCTATTCCTCTCAAAAGCCCATCATAAGGAGCCTCCAGTTTACCCACAAACCATTACCAACAATCCCGTAGCCTTCAAACCGCATTACGTACCTACAAAGCAATTCAACATTTTTACCAACTCCAACAATCAACCACTCTTCACAATTTGCAAGAACATCAATCCATCAACCACCAACAAAGTTCATTTTTCAAAAACCCTCTAACAACCCCCAAAAATTTTCAACAACCCCCCAACAACTCTCCAACAACCTCCCAATAACCCCCCAACAACCCCCCAACAACTCTCCAACAACCTCCCAACAACCTTTCCAACCCCCTAACAACCTTTTAACAAACCCCCAACAATCTCCAACAACCCCCCAACAACCCCCCAACAACCCCCCAACAACCCTCCAACAACCCACAACAAACCCCCCAACGACCCCTCTAACAATCTTCCATCCTCCTTTTCAACAATATTCTTACAATTCACAACCTTTCATCCCTATTCCAAAAACTCCTCCCACCTCCCACAGGTACATGAAGTACCTCTACCCGTTCGAGTGTGACAAAATGAAGCTAAGCACCTTATCAGAGCTGCAGTCAGCCATTGACGGCAACAGGAGAGAGGGCAGAAGGCCTGGTTATGGATACGACTATTCACCTATCCCCTCTATCATCAGCACTCCCCCTAATCAACACCTCATGCACCCATCCCTCCGACCCCCCCTCATTCGACCTTCTTCCGTTTTCAACTTCAAAGGTGCGGCGCCGGGTTGTGGGGTGTGGGTGATTAGAGGTGGGTGATGAGAGGTGGGTGATATGAGGTGGGTGATATGAGGTGGATGATATAAGGTGGGTGATATGAGGTGGGTGATGAGAGGTGGGTGACAACAGGTGGTGATAAGAGGTAAACAGTGGAGGTGGTTGCTAGAAGGAAAAAGATGAGAAAGATGATAAAGGTGGGTGATTGAAGGAAGAAGATGAGGTGAATTATATCATTTTTAATATGATTATACTGTTTTTACCATAATGGTTGTTTTTATACAAATAGAATAATCCATCTCCAATTACAAAAAATACATCGATGCCCAAGAAGAATTTTCATTTTCACACATATGAAACAAACACCGCCATTCCTTGAAACCTCCTTCAACCCCCTCCCCCTCTCTTTCTATTTCTCAAAATCCACGTCCCCTTTCAACTCCTTGTTACTTTCTAAAGATGAAATGCATCAGAACCAGCTGATCCCACCCACCCGTCATCCCTACCCCCCTCCCCTCCACCTTGCTTTGAGGGGATTTCCTGGACATGACGCGAGAGCTATGGAGGCTGCCACCAGAGCCATGGAAGAGGTTGGAACAGAGTTCTTGGAGGGTTTTAAGAGGTTTTGAAGTATTTGGGGATTTTGGGGGTTTTTGAGAGGGTTGGAGGTTTTTGGGGGGTTTTTGGGAGGGTTGGAGGTTTTTGGGGGGTTTTGGGAGGGTTGGAGGTTTTTGGGGGGTTTTGGGAGGGTTGGAGGTTTTTGGGGGGTTTTGGGAGGGTTGGAGGTTTTTGGGGGGTTTTGGGAGGGTTGGAGGTTTTTGGGGGGTTTTGGGAAGTTTCAGAGGGAGTTTTGATATTTTAAGTAGATGTTTAAAAAGTCTCCTGAGAAAGTTGACAAAAAAAAGAAGTGGTTGAAGGTTGGTTTTTTGAGAGTTCAAACTGTTGGTTTCCGACGAAAATTCGAGCAAAATAAATGAAGAACGAAAAAAAATTAAAGAACGAAAAAAAATTAAAGAAAGAAAAAAAAACAAAGAAAAAAAACAAAAAAAAAAGTAAAAAATCGCGACAGTAGTCTGTTGAAAAGAGAGAAAAAAAGAAAGAGCTTAAGACAGCACGGGGTCAAAATTAGGTCAGGTCAGAGCCATAAATGGGTCAAGTTCATGAGGGGGTCATAGCATAAGTAGGTCATGTTATAACTGGGTCAGGTTATGTAAAGTTCACGGTGCTCATAGGATCAAGGGTCGGGAGGGCACATGGTGGGGAGGTTTGAACTGGAGAAATTTGTTTAGGAAGGCTCATCGTTTTTTTAACTTTAAAAAAAATTAATTTCAATTAAATAGAATTAAATCAAATAATAATCATAATAATAAGCTTAATTAATAGTCAGTTCGAAGCTGATTAATACAAAATTTAATAGCTTCTTCTTCATGTTCAACTTTCAAACTAGTTCAGTTGTTGGTTTGAATTGATTATATTGAATATCCACTCATCTAACCACAAATAAATTCACTCATTGCTTCATTCACCTATTCATTCACTCACCCAAAAATTCATCCAATTATCCACCCAATAATTCATTCATCCCATCATTTACTCAATAATTCAACTACTCAATCATTCATTCATTCACCCAATAATTCATGCACTCAATCATTCATCTCTTCATCCACCCAATCATCCATCCATTCGCAAACCCATCCACCTATCCGACCAATTATTTTTCCACACGCAAATTTACCCACCCAATCATCCACAAAACCACACATTCATCCATCTATCCATTCAGTTACTTATCTATCTACTCATTCATCTATTCACTCATCCATTCATTTGTTTATCCATCCATTCACTCATCTCTACATTCACTCATCCATGCATCCACTTATCCATCCATCCATTCATTAAAAATTCTTTTTTGAGTTGGATGATGGAAGATAATAGCGAGCCACGGAAATGATATGTAACTAAGCTCTTTCCTTGACTGCAGATTTATCTTTCGCAGGCGAACAAGCGAATGGAAGAAATGACAAAATCACTAAATAACAATAACAATAACAACAACAACAGCAACAACGACAACCATAGCAACAACACAAACAACAACAACAATCCTATGGGAAAATCAATCTTCCTCACTCCACCTGATTTCGTTAACAGCTTGAATAATCCAAACAACAACAACAACAACAGCAACAACAGTAGCAACAGCAATTCGGCCAACAACAACAACAACACGCCCAATAACCAGCAGCAGCAACAACAACAACAGTTGAATCAACAGAGCATTCACATCCACCCATCACCGATGCCTCTCTTAACACCCCACATAACCCTACCCTTCTCTAACTTCGCCGCTAATCTCAACTCTCACCTCCCACCCACCCTCCCGCAAGCCTCAAGACCCAATAAGTTTGATCCTTGTCCCCTCAAACGCCCCCCTTTCTTCGAAGATTCAAGATTCATGCAGCAACTCTCTTCAGTCAACCACGCCAACATCAAACTTACCGGACAAAGTTGGTGGGGGTTTGTTGGTGATGGATTGAAGGTGATAGATGGGTGGGATGGTTGAATTGGTGTGTTGGTTTGGTGGGTTGATTTGGTGTGTAGGCTGATATGGATTGGGTTGAGGAATTTGGTTTGACTGATGGATAGAATGATGCTGTGGTTGTTGTGATGAAGTGGTGGGGTGGTTGCTGTGACGAAAGAGTAAGGGTGTAGTGAACTAACTGGTGCGATGGTTTTGTTTCCACCATTTTGTCTAAAAACCAATTCATTCATTTTTTACTCATTCATTCATTTATCTATCTATCCATCCATTCATCCATCTATCCATTCATCCATCTATCCATCCATCAATTTATCTTTCCATCTATCCACCCATCCATCTATCCATCCATCCACCCATCCATCCACCCATCCATCCACCCATCCATCCACCCATCCATCCACCCATCCATCCACCCATCCATCCACCCATCCATCCACCCATCCATCCACCCATCCATCCACCCATCCATCCACCCATCCATCCACCCATCCATCCACCCATCCATCCATCCACCCATCCATCCACCCATCCATCCACCCATCCATCCACCCATCCATCCACCCATCCATCCATCTATCCATCCACCCATCCATCCATCCATCTATCCATCTATCCATCTATTCATCCATCCATCGATCCATCCATCCATCCATCCAGACAACGGGCGCATAGACGGGCTGGGATCGATGTTGGTTACCATGGAGATCAATGGAGTGTTGTACCAAGGCATGTTGATGGCTCAACCCTCCAGAAGGATGTGAGGGGGAGGAAGAGGAAAAAGAAAGAGTAAAAGGGGGGAGAGAATGAAGAAAAAAAGACAAGAAAAAATGAAGAGGAAGAAAAGGAGGAAAAAAAGGAGGAAAAAGAAAAAAAAAGACGATGCGAGGAAAAGGATGTGCAAGAGGGAGAAAGATAAAAAGGAAGAAAGAGAAAAAAGAAAAATAAAAGGAAGAAGAAAGAAGAAAAAAAAAGAAAAGGAGAAGAAGGAGAAAAAGAAGAAGAAAGAGGAGGAAGAGAAAGAGAAGAAGGAGGATGAGAAAAATTGAAGAACAAAGAGAAAAAAAAGATAATGAAAAGAAGGATTTTGTTGTTTGTAGGGCTCACAAACCACAAATATACGTCTATTCAAATACTTTTATTCCAACATACTAAAACAAAAAAAAATAAAAATAGATAAAAAGAAAGAAAAAATAAAAATAAAAAAAAAGAATTAAAAAAGATAGATTGAAAAAAGATTGAAAGCCAACAAAGAGAGTAACAAAGAAATTGATAGAGAAAAAAAAGAATGAAAAATGAATAGTTGAAGGAATGATGTTTTACTCCGTTTCCTTGACAACATTGGGCCGTAACGTGTTGTTTTCTATGGTTTTGTTGCAGATGACGTCACAAAGGGTGATAGGTAGACACTGTATAACTTAGGTATAATCATAACTACAACTTATCTTGATTATGGTTATAATTTATTTTTCTTGATTTATTTTTTTATTTTTATTTTTATTTAAGTTTTTTTTTTAAATTTTAGTTAAAATTTATTCTGATTAATTATAATTTTTTTAATAAATAAAATTATATTCATTCATGATTTTGCTTATAATAGCTTAAATTATTTTTTTTCAAATTGAAAACTTCAAGGCGGTTGATTGTTCAATACAATGCACACAACGACTAATCACTCAACTACAAAGAATCAAAATTAATTTTTCAAAAATTTTTTGTCCGTCTTCGACTCACTCGATTCTCAATCTTCAAAAGCCAAGGTCACATGTTAGGTGTGTTGCGAGTGAAAACAGTTTAAAAAAAAACTTTCGTTATTTAGCGCGAAACAATTTAGAATATTTACATTTTTAGTGGTCTTTGACAGACTTTCTTTCGAATTTTTATTTTTATTTTTTGGTATTTATTCATTTAATTGTTTTTAATCGTGAAACTATTTTGAATTTTAAATATTTTTAATTAGGCGCGCAACTACGAAAATAAAATGTTTAGCGTTTTGTCATTATTTTATTCACACATCCCGTTATATGACTAACATTCCATCAGCCAATAATAATTTTATATGAATTATTTAAAAAAAAAATATAATAAATTATAATTCTCAAATTAAATTGAAGTTTTTATAATTAATTTTTATTAAAATAACTTTTTAATTTAAATTTTGTTTTTATTAAAATTATTTTTTATATTCATTTTTTGTATAAATTGATGAGTCGGTTCATTTTTTAGTATAATCAAACCAATTTATTCGTTTGGAAATTTTTTACACTCAAAAATGTCTTTGAAATCTTGTTCTGTTCAATTTGAACATACTTTGTCTCATTTCTTTGCCAGTATTTTTATTTTTTGCAGTAACTTTCCAAGTATTTTTTTTTACAGTAACTTTTCAAGTATTTTTATTTTTTTCCACTATTTTGATACTCCTTAATTTTCAAAAAAAAATTTTTTTTTTCGAATATCAAACTTTATTATATTATCATATTTTTTTACGATAAACAATTTTATTTTCAAAATAGATTTTTTTATTGAAAAAAAAATTAATTCAGAAAAAAACATTTATTTTTCATATATATTTTCGACAGTCGTGGTCTGAGAATATTTTCCGCTTTGAATGTTGTCTAATTAATTTATTTGAAAAAACGTTTTTGTAAATAAAATAGTCTCCGCCCTTTGTCATCGCTGACGTCATCAATAAATAAAAACAAAAAGGTTTTGAAAAATAGACGGAATAAAAACAAACTGAATTGGAATAATACTGAAAAAAAAATTGAAAAACAAAAAAAATATATATTTTGATAAATGTTAAAACAATTTTTGAAAAACAAAAGACAGAGTAATTTTTTTAGAAAACCATGACACAAACATACGTCATACGGAAAAAGAATTAATATTTCCGACACTTTTCAGTAATTCTAAAAGTATTTCTAAATTAGTATTTATAAATTAGTATTTCTAAATTAGTATTTATAAATTAGTATTTCTAAATTAGTATTTATAAATTAGTATTCCTAAATTAGTATTTATAAATTATTAATTCTTGAAAAATGTTAGAAGATATTTAAATGTTTGATTATTTCGTTTTTTTTCATTTTTTTTTTCTTTTTCGATTTGGAATCAAAGAATTTTCCACAAAAAAACGGCAATTCAAAAAGATCCTCAGTTTTTTGAAATAATTAAAGTTAAAAATACAAAAAATGAATTAGCATGAACCTGAATTATGCAAAACTGAAAACAAAAACTATTTTTGTTGTTTTGTTTTTTTTCCAACAAAAAAGAATAAAAGTGAAATTGGAATTGAAAATTAAATTAAAAGTTTTGTTTTAAAAAACATGTGACCATCCTCAACTGGGAGTCCTCCACACACCCTGAAGCTCATGAAGGCATGCCATGAACCACCAAAAAACATCAACACCCAGAATGACAAAATCTAATCTAATCTAATCTAATCTAATCTAATCTAATCTAATCTTATCTAATCTTATCTAATCTAATCTAATCTAATCTAATCTAACCTAATCTAATCTAATCTAATCTAAGCTAATCTAATCTAATCTAA
>OX387257.1:4069915-4079915 GCA_947562095.1 Branchellion lobata | reverse complement strand
GATGATGATGATGATGATGATGATGATGATGATGATGATGATGATGATGATGATGATGATGATGATGATGATGATGATGATGATGATGATGTGATGATGATGATGATGATGATGATGATGATGATGATGATGATGATGATGATGATGATGATGATGATGATGATGATGATGATGATGATGATGATGATGATGATGATGATGATGATAATGATGATGATGATGATGATGATGATGATGATGATGATGATGATGATGATGATGATGCTGATGATGATGATGATGATGATGATGATGATGATGATGATGATGCTGATGATGATGATGATGATGATGATGATGATGATGATGATGATGATGATGATGATGATGATGATGCTGATGATGATGATGATGATGATGATGATGATGATGATGATGATGATGATGATGATGATGATGATGATGATGAAAAAGAAAAAAATAAAAAGATAAAAAAAATTATTTTGAATATAAAAAAAGAAAAATAAAGATGATGACAAAGTACGTGATTATGAGAAAAGAAAAAGGAGGTGACGAAAAATTAAGAAAAAGAAAATGATGATCGAAGTAGCTTCATACTAAAAGTACCCGAGTACTTGGAGCGGCCTCCAACTCTATTCTCAACATTGTATTTGTTTACTATTTCGATGAATTGTATTGTTTTGTATTGTATTTTATAGCTATGCATTGTTGTTTATTTTGATGAATTGTATTGTTTTGTATTGTATTTCATAGCATTGCATTGTTATATATTCTTTTGCCTTGTATTGTTTTGTATTGTATTGTTTTTTATTGTATTAATTTGCATTGTATTGTTTTGCATTGTATTGTTTTGCATTGTTTTGTTTTGCATTGTATTGTTTTGCATTGTATTGTTTTGCACTACTTTATATTGTATTGCATTGTTTTGTTTTTATTGTAGTGTAATTTATTGTATTTTTTTGTAGTGTATCTCACTTCATCTTTTTGTAATGTATATCAGTGTTTTGTTTTGTATTACATTGTATTGTATTTTATTGCCTTTTACTGTAATGCATTGTATTTTAGTTTTCTGTGTTGCCTTGTATTGTATTCTGTTAGTTTGTGTTTTGATTTTTCTAGTGTACTTTTCTATTTTACATCTTTCTATACTTTTTATTTTTAGTTTTTTTCCGTCTTGATCTCATTCTTTTTCCTACTTTTTAAAAAGTAAATAAAAAACAAAAGATCTTTTCAATATTCAAAACATCAAAACAACATTTCAATTTTTATTCGCCAGATTCGTGGGACAAAATTGCAAGCTAACAAACGACATAGTTAGTCAGCTACACTCCAGTACAAATCAGTACTCTACTAGTACCCTAGTACAAGGTACTACGATTGCCTCCAAATACTCATGTCAACAAAGCTATTTCGCTACTCAAGTTCAACATGTGTACGTCAAGAAAGTTACAAGGAACTGTTTAATTCTCCAGCATCACCTCATCGAGCTACACCTAGCTACAATATAAATAATAATAATTCAGGGTAATTTTCAAGTTTTATTCAAATTAATTTTATCTTTCTTTACTGAATAACACCATATTATACTCAAATACACTGTAGTACACTAAAGTACACTCGAATACACTATAGTACACGAAAGTACTCTCTAGTACACTAAAGTACACTTAAATAAACTATAGTACACTAAAGTACACTGAAGTACACTGAAATACACTGAATAACACTTTGTTACATTGGAATACTCGAGATTACATAAGGATCTACTAATTCACACCAAGTTACACCGAGTCACTCACATTCAAGACGTGAAACAACCAAACAACACTGCACTACAACATTGAATTCCCATGCATCGTAACAACCCATGACACCAACCCACACTGAAGAACACCCCATCAACCTCATTAGCACTTAAATATGATAAAAGTGAGCTTATATTCAAAAAATGCATGGATGCGGCCTCGAAACTCTACGGGGTTAATGCCACTACAAAAATATTTGTTTGTATTGTAGTATATTGTATGTTTCAAGTTTTAAAACAAAATAAGGATATTATTATTCCAAATTGTTATTAATTATTTATAAAAAAATTCATAACTTTCCAGCAAAATACACTACTTCATGAAGTTAAGTGTGGCTGCAACGACAGCAATGGAAGAAGGTCTGAAGTCTGTTCGATGCCAGTCGTTGCGCATGGAACCAGACGGAATACTTGATCATTCAGAACCATTTGAAAATATCTTGTTTCATTTTTACTTTTTTAAATTTACTTTCAATTTTTTTAAATTTATTTTCAATTTTTTTAAATTTATTTTCAATTTTTTTAAATTTATTTTCAATTTTTTTAAATTTATTTTCAATTTTTTTAAATTTATTTTCAATTTTTTTAAATTTATTTTCAATTTTTTTAAATTTATTTTCAATTTTTTTAAATTTATTTTTAATTTTTTTAAATTTATTTTCAATTTTTTAAAATTTATTTTCAATTTTTTTTAATTTATTTTCAATTTTTTTAAATTTATTTTCAATTTTTTTAAATTTACTTTTAATTTTTTTAAATTTATTTTCAATTTTTTTAAATTTATTTTCAATTTTTTTAAATTTATTTTCAATTTTTTTAAATTTATTTTCAATTTTTTTAAATTTATTTTCAATTTTTTTAAATTTATTTTTAATTTTTTTAAATTTATTTTCAATTTTTTTAAATTTATTTTTAATTTTTTTAAATTTATTTTCAATTTTTTTTAATTTATTTTCAATTTTTTTAAATTTATTTTTAATTTTTTTAAATTTATTTTTAATTTTTTTAAATTTATTTTCAATTTTTTTAAATTTATTTTTAATTTTTTTAAATTGATTTTTAATTTTTTTAAATTTATTTTCAATTTTTTTAAATTTATTTTCAATTTTTTTAAATTTATTTTCAATTTTTTTAAATTTATTTTAAATTTTTTTAAATTTATTTTCAATTTTTTTAAATTTATTTTCAATTTTTTTAAATTTATTTTCAATTTATTTAAATTTATTTTCAATTTTTTAAATGTATTTTTATCTTATTAAAAATAAAATTTCAAATTAATTTTATTTAATTTTTACTTTATTAATCTCAATTTCGAATACATTTCATTTTAATTCAATTTAATTTTAATTCCATATAATTCCTGTTCGACCTATACCTATCATACCCCTCTAATTTTTAATGACAACAACAACAACAACAGAACTCTACATCATAATTCATGATCGTGGTAATAATAATAATAATAATAATAATAATAATAATAATAATAATAATAATAATAATAATAATAATAATAATAATAATAATAATAATAATAATAATAATAATAATAATAATAATAATAATAATAATAATAATAATAATAATAATAATAATAACAATAATAATAATAATAATAATAATAATAATAATAATAATAATAATAATAATAATAATAATAATAATAATAATAATAATAATAATAATAATAATAATAATAATAATAATAATAATAATAATAATAATAATAATAATAATAATAATAATAATAATAATAATAATAATAATAATAATAATAATAATAATAATAATAATAATAATAATAATAATAATAATAATAATAATAATAATAATAATAATAATAATAATAATAATAATAATAATAATAATAATAATAATAATAATAATAATAATAATAATAATAATAATAATAATAATAATTATTATTATTATTATTATTATTATTATTATTATTATTATTATTATTATTATTATTATTATTATTATTATTATTATTATTATTATTATTATTATTATTATAATTATAATAATAATAATAATAATAATGATGATAATAATAATATTAATAATAATAATAATAATAATAATAATAATAATAATAATAATAATAATAATAATAATAATAATAATAATAATAATAATAATAATAATAATAATAATAATAATAATAATAATAATAATAATAATAATAATAATAATAATAATAATAATAATAATAATAATAATAATAATAATAATAATAATAATAATAATAATAATAATAACAATAAATAATAAAAACAAAAAAAATGAATAAATAAATAAATAAAATAATAATAATAATAATAATAAATAATAATAGTACTAAAAATAATAGTAAATCAAATTGAATTAACAATCTTTTTATAACTATTATTTTAATAAATTTAAACTCAACCTTAATTATTTTTAATATTATAAGCGATTTAAATAATTTCGCTTCACGAGTGGTATGGTCCCACGAAATTGGCGGGAAATATTCCCTGAATGCCGTTCAACTCGCCGCTCCACCAATCAACGTGAGTCTTGGAAATCAGAGTGATGACGTCACCTGATGTGTGTCGCGTAGCTTTGTGAGATTTTTTTTATATTTTTTATATTATCAAAATATTTATGCTAATTTTTTCGATATAGTCATAAAATTAAAAATGATATTTCGTTGCATAGTCAAAATACAAAGAATAATAATTATTATCTAATATTCATAATAATAATAACAATAAATTCCGTGTAGCCTCAAAACTCTCAGGGGTTAATACCACTATAATAATATTCGTTGATGCGTTGTATTGCATTGTACTTAGAGGGTTGGGTTTTTGAAAGTTAAAAATAAAAACCCAATCCCTTCTAACCTAATCTAATCTAGGCTAATCTTATTCAATCAAATCATTTGTATAGCGCTGATTAACAGTGTTCAAGAGCGCATTGGAAATTCAAATACTGAAATAAAAATGGTGAAATTTTCAACGAGCAAGCCCGGAACTCACGGAAAGAAGGTTATACAAAGTAGCTTAAAATACTTCAAAGTATTGTTGTTGTGTGGTTTACTAAAACAACTTCACAAATAAGTATGAATTATGTCTGCGCCTGTAGCATAATGGTTAGCAAGCCTGCTATAAAAACATGAGGCTCAGGGTTCGACTCCCGGCCAAGCTCAGATTTGAGTTGTAGAAACGCTAACTCAAGTAAAGAACAGACGCCGTTTTGGGTGGCTTAGTCACCTAGTTGCGCCTCAGTTGCTTGGCGCTTTACAAATTAAATTTCATCAGAAATTTGATTTAAATTCCAAAAGGGAAGCAAATGAAGCAGTAAGAGCCGATCATAATTAATGTAATTAAAAAATAATAAATAAACAAAACTAGCAAAAATAGATTATTTATTTTTATATAAATGTTTTTTTAGTTTTTAAATTATTATTTTTAATTCGAAAAATAAAAACCCTTTTTGAAGGTCAGCTCGTCACTGCGGTCTGACGTGAAGTTGTACAAAGCCACCTTCCACTCTGGTGAAGTTATTCAATAGATTAATTAATTAATTAATTAATTAATTAATTAGTTAGTTAGTTATTCTTGTAATTCGCTAATTGACTAACTAATTAAAGTTATAATTAATAATATCAGTTATTAATTTGTTTTTCAAATATTTTATTGGCCGTTTGGGTACTTAATTGAGTGATTAAACTACTCATTAATTGAAGAATTTTCTCATTAATCAACTTTTTTCAATTAATTTATGAATCAATTAATTATAAATAGGTAATATTAATGAAAAATAAACAATTAAATGAAAATAATATTATTAAATCTAGTTAAGTGCTTCATAAACATATTACTCAAATAATTCGCAAGGGGTTGAGGTCAATTTACAACCTGCTTGGTACAATTGTTAATTATTTGGTTGAGTTATTATCGTTATATGTACTCTAATTGGTCAATTAAAAACAATTTAATTAATATTAAGAATGACGTCACACCTGGAGCAGGCGCCATGGGAGTTTTAGAGATAGGAGGCCTTTCGGAGTTCTGTGGTGGAAGGTGTCATTATCAATAAGAAGCAATGACCTCATTGCTCAATCATCCGATTAATTATGAAATAAATTGAATGAGTAATTAAAAATTTATAAATCTGATTGTTCAAAATGAATATATAAAATAATTAACTCTTGAAACCAATTAACCGCCCAACCATTTCATTAAGAAAAAAATCAATCAGATAATGCATCAACCTATCTTCTGTTAACCAGCCAAACAAGCCTTCAACCAAGGAACAACCCACCCACCCCACCAACCAATCCACAATCACTCTTACAACCAACCATTCAACCATTCAACCATTCCAACTATCTAATCACATTATCATTCAGCTACTTAACCATTCTACAACCATCCATCCATTCATCTTTCTACCAACTTTACCATCATCCAACCCCCCACCAACCACTCAACTTCCAAACCAGCTTGAAAAAAACTCCACCAAACTTCACCAACTATTCATTCATCTATCCATCCATCCATCTGGCCATTCATCCAATTATTCCTCCATCCATCCATCCATAACTTTATCTATCTATCCATCTATCCATCCATCTATCCAACTTTTCATCCATCCATCCATCCATCCAACTTTCCATCCATCCATCCATTCCATCCATCTATCCATCTTTTCATTAATCTTTTCATTAATCTCTTCATTAATCTTTTCATCCCTCTATCCATCCCGTCTAATATTTATCCATCCATCCAACCAACCATCCATCCGTCCATCCATCCGTCTATCCATCTATTTATCCATCCATCCATCTATTCCACTATTCACCATCCGTCTATCCATCCATCCATTCCACTGTCTACCATCCGTCTATCCATCCATTCATCCATCCATCCATTCATCCATCTATCTATCTATCCATCCATCCAACCATTCATCCACCCATTCCACTATCCACCATCCATCCATCCATCCATCCATCCATCCATCCATCCATCCATCCATCCATCCATCCATCCATCCATCCATCCACCCATCCATCCATCCCCTCACAAAGCAATCGGCAGAGTGTCTCGACTTGCCAAGCAGCTTGACGTAACCAGCAGGGAACCAACCAATCTTTCGCTGTTGTCCTCTCACCTGGTGACGTCATTTCAAGTTATTATTTATATTTTTTTAGTTATTTTCATCACTTATTTCAATAAATAAATAAATAAAATTTTCTTTTTATAGCGCCAAAGAACAATTGAGGTGTCTCCGTTTAGTTCAGGTGTAACAAATTCTAAACTATTCTTATTATTATTTTTGTTTTTTTTTCACTTTTTTGGAAATCATTTTTTGTTTTTCGAAATAAAAAATAAAAGATTGGAAACCAAAAACCGAAGCAGGAGCACAAAGATACAGACACCAAACATTTCAAGCAAAGAACACTTGCCATAAATCCTACAACTCAAATCACAAACCTACAAATCACACACAAACCTACAAAAGTCACACACAAATCTACAAAAGTCACACACAAATCTACAAAAGTCACACAAATCTACAAAAGTCACACACAAATCTACAAAAGTCACACACAAATCTACAAAAGTCGCTCACAAATCTACAAAAGTCGCTCACAAATCTACAAAAGTCACTCACAAACCTACAAAAGTCACACACAAATCTACAAAAGTCACACACAAATCTACAAAAGTCGCTCACAAATCTACAAAAGTCACTCACAAATCTACAAAAGTCACTCACAAACCTACAAAAGTCACACACAAATCTACGTAAGTCACACACAAACCTACAAAGGTCACACACAAATCTACAAAAGTCACACAAATCTACAAAAGTCACAAAAACCTACAAAAGTCACACAAACCTACAAAAGTCACACACAAACCTACAAAGGTCACACACAAATCTACAAAAGTCACACACAAATCTACGTAAGTCACACACAAAAGTAAAAAAAACCTAGAATTACCCTCACAGACATCTAAAAAAGCTACAAAAAAGATACAAAAACAAACGTCTGTAAGAAGCTACAAAAATGAAAATCCAAAAAAAAAAACCCCCACAAAAAACCATAAACATTTTCACCAAGAACCCTCTCAAAAACTCTACGAACGCCACAAAATCACCGTGAAAAAAACTCACAAAATCTAAAAAAAAACAAAAAAAAATTTTAAAATCCAAAAAAACGATGAAAGAACCCACAAAATCATCCCAAATTTTTTCAAAACTCAAAAAAAAACCCAACCCCCCCCCAATCACCCACCTGTAGTTCTCCTTCCCACCACCCAGTTTCCGACTTGCGTTTCACCTGGATCAGGTGACCAGCCTGTAAACTCACCTGACCGTCCCCAGACGCCTCGTAAGAAGCTATCGCAGTGGCTATTTCTACAAGAGCATGGTGGTGTGAAGTTTGAATGAAGTGAATTAATTGAAAATTTGATTTTTTTAATCAATTCGATTATTAATTTATAAATTAATTAAATTATTAATCTATAGATTAATTCAATTATTATTTTCTTTATTAATTTCTGTATTAATTTCTGTATTAATTTCTGTATTAACTTTTGTATTAATTTCTGTATTAACTTTTGTTTCAATTTTTGTGTTAATTTTTGTATCAGTTTTATTGATTTTTGTATTCGACTTGTTATTAAAGGTTTTTTTTTCAAGTTTTCTTCAATTTATTATTTTGCTTTCAAATTTACTTTCTTATTTTTTATTTTTCTAATTAATTTTGTTTCAATACATTAAAAAAAAAATAATTTTTAAATTTCAACCGCTGCTAACCTGGCTTTCTCAACACGGTCAGTTTTGGCCCCGCCTAGAAGAATTTTTTTTTGAAAACTTGAAAAAAAAGTATTGGAAACTTGAAACAAAAAATGAAAAAAATTAATGAAAAATTGAAAAACTCTAGAAAAACAAAAAAAATTATATAAAAAACTTTAAAAAAAAACGGTTATATAAAATGACTTTATAAAAGCGCAAAAAAGAAGAAAGAAGCGGATGAAAGTAAACTTGAAGAATAAGCCACTCACATTTACTTGCTTCGGAGCGGCTGGAGTTACCGGCTGTGGTGGTGGTGGTGGTAGTGATGGTGGAAGTGGTGGTGGCTGTGATGATGATAGTGATAGGAATGGCTGAAGTGGTGAAGGTGATAAGAGTGGTTGTGGTGATGGTCAGGGTGGTGGTGGTGATGGCGGTGGCGATGGTTGTGGCGGTGGTTGTGGTGGCGGTAGCGATAGTTGTAGGGGTGGCGGTGATTGTGATGATGATGGCGGTGGCGGTGGCGATGGTTGTGGTGGTGGTGGTGGTGGCAGTGGTTCTGGTAATGATGGTGGTCAACGACAAAATAGAATGACTACTTGAAACAAAGGCACTAACGTGCATTCCTACAAAAACATCAAAACATGAGTTGTGAAACATCCAAAACAAAACCATTGAATTTAAAAAATTAAAACATCAACACCAACAATTTCAACGACAACAATTTCAATAACAACAACAACATCAACCACTTCAACAACATTAACAACAACATCAACCCCGACAACACCAACTACATAAACTCCAACACCAACAAACCCATCAACAACAACATCAACAACAACATCAACAACATCAAAAACAACACTAACAACATAAACTCTAACAACATCAACAACACCATCAACAACATCAACAACAATACAAACAACATCAACAACAACAATGTCATCAACACCAACACCAACAACACCATCAACAACATCAAAAACAACACCAACAACATAAACTCTAACAACATCAACAACACCATCAACAACGTCAACAATAAGATCAACAACATTATTAACAACGTCAACATCAACACCAACAACAACATCTGCAACAACATTAACGGCAACACCTACAACAACATCTACAACCTGTGAGGCTTGTTGAATAGTTGCTGCAACGAAGTTGGCTGGGAAGAGACCCTCTCTTAGCCCTATCCTCCCCCTCCACCACTCCCCATCCTTCATATCCACCTGGATCACCTCCCCTGTGGGTTTGTGTGTGTGTGTGTGTGTGTGTGTGTGTGTGTGTGTGTGTGTGTGTGTGTGTGTGTGTGTGTGTGTGTGTGTTTGTGTGTGTGTGTGTGTGTGTGTGTGTGTGAGTGTGTGTGTGTGTGTGTGTGTGTGTGTGTGTGTGTGTGTGTGTGTG
>OX387257.1:4049915-4064915 GCA_947562095.1 Branchellion lobata | reverse complement strand
CAACACAACAACAACACCAACACAACAACAGCATTCACATCAGCAACACCATAACAAAACTAACATGACAACACCAACATAAAAACAACAACAACAACAAAACAACACCATAACAACAATCTCATAATTACAACAACAACACCCACCCAGATAACATTGCCAGCCCAAAAGGTCAGTTCATCAGCTGATCTCGCTGAGAAGTCGAAGAGAGCTGTGTAGGGAACACCACTATCTTGTGCTTGAGTGGTTGATGATAGGGTTAACTAGTGAATTGATTAATAAATTATTTGGTTTGATAATAGCTTAATTAATTAGTTAAGTTAAAGATTAATTAATTAGTCGAGTGAAAAATAATTAGAGTTAAGTGAAATATTATTTAATGAGTTAAATGAAAAGTTAAGTAATGAAATTATTGCTGGGGTAATTAATTAGGTTATTGATGAGTGAATCAATTAAATTTTAATTAGGTGATTGATAGGTTAAATGGTTGGTTTCTCGATTGGTTGGTTTCTCGGTTGGTTGGTTTCTCGGTTGGTTGGTTTGTCGATTGGTTGGTTTGTCGATTGGTTGGTTTGTCGATTGGTTGGTTTGTCGATTGGTTGGTTTGTCGATTGGTTGGTTTGTCGATTGGTTGGTTTGTCGATTGGTTGGTTTGTCGATTGGTTGGTTTGTCGATTGGTTGGTTTGTCGATTGGTTGGTTTGTCGATTGGTTGGTTTGTCGATTGGTTGGTTTGTCGAATAGTCGAGGGATTGGTGAGCAACATCAAAAAAATGGAAATAAAAACAAAAGATTCGAAAAAAAGTGAACTGGAAATTAAAAGCTCAAAAACATCAAAATGAAAATCTATAAAAAAACATTAACAAACCGAATACCATAGATAAAAAACAACAAAAATGATACAATAAAGAAAAAACAACAAAATTATACAATAGAGAAAAAAACAACAAAAAGAATACAAAAAGAAAATAAATAAACAGAAGAAGAAAAAAACAACAAAAAAAATACAATAAAATACAAAAACAAAACTGAGAAAAACTCAATCTAGTAAAACATCAAAATAAGGAAAAAAGGCAGTATAAAAAATTAACCAACAAAACAACAACCACCAACAACTGACCTCTGTAATCATTGAAGGCAAATGTGGCGAAAACACGAAATTGATTAGGCGTAGAAATAATTATATGTGGAATTATTTGGGATAAATATTCAAACAATAATTAAATTAACAGAAAAATAAAAATAATAATAACATTAATCTTAATAAAAATTACTATAATAATAACAATAATAGAAATAACAATATTGAATAATAAAAGAGAAAATAAAAATAAGAAATCTTTTTTTTTATTATAAAAAAAAAATGAGAAATTAAAAAAAAAAGAATAAAATAATAAAAATATTCAGAAATAATTAGAATATTAATGATAACATGAATAAGAGTAATAACAATAATATGAATAAGAATAATAACAATAATATGAATAAGAATAATAACAATAGTATGAATAAGAATAATAACAATGATCTGAATAAGAATAATAACAATAATATGAATAAGAATAATAACAATGATCTGAATAAGAATAATAACAATGATCTGAATAAGAATAATAACAATGATATGAATAAGAATAATAAGAATAATATGAATAAGAATAATAACAATAATATGAATAAAAATAAAAACAATAGTATGAATAAGAATAATAACAATAATATGAATAAGAATAATAACAATAATATGAAGAAGAATAATAAAAAGAAAAATAATGAAAATAACATACAGTAGTTAATGGAGACAAAGAATAAGAGTGTTTAGTTTTCACACAAATCCAACTGTTGGTCCAGCTTTTTTCATCAATCCATCCATCCGTCCATCCATCCACCCATCCATCCATCCATCCACCCATCCATCCATCTATCCATCCATCCGTCCATCTATCCATCCATCTATCCATCCATTCATCCATCCATCTATCCATCCCTTCATCCATCCATCAACGTAACATTACACTACCTTATTCATCCATACTACCACAGTCCACTTATGTAACCCTTCATCTTTCTATCATGTTCATTCGTCAATCCAATTTTTTTTATTTTATTTGTTTATCCATCAACTATGCATCCATCCATTTATCACTCGATCGATCAATCCACCCATCTATCCATCCATTTATCCATTCATCTATCTATCCATCCATCCATTCATCCATCCATCCATCCATCCATCCATCCAATTCATGCCACACTAACTTTGTAGTTGAATCATAAGTTGCATCAGTTTTGTATGTGTTGTTGTGTGTGTTGTTGTATGTGCTGTTGTATGTGTTGTTGTATGCGTTGTTGTTTTCTTTGCTGTTGTTCCATGAGTCTCTCTTTTCCTTCAAGGCCTGCTGTAGTGCTTTGACTTCTTTGTGGAGCTGTGTCATGTGATCTTTTTTTCCCTGATGAATGGATGGATGGATGGATGAATGGATGGATGGATAGATGGATGGATGGATGGATGGATGGATGGATGGATGGATGGATGGATGGATGGATGGATGGATGGATGGATGGATGGATGGATGGATGGATGGAGAAATGGATGGATGGATGAATGTATGAATGTATGAATGGATGAATGGATGAATGGATGGGTGGATGGATGGATGGATGGATGGATGGATAGATGAATAGATGAATGAATGAATAGATGGATGAATAAATAAATCGATAAATAAATAGAAGAAAAAAATTAAAAAATTTCAAAATAAACATAACAAAATAAATAATTAGATACAAAATGAATAAATGAGAAAAATACAAAAAAAATAATGAAAATATATAAAATAAAAAAAATTAAATTATATATAAAAATAATTAATTATTTAAAGAAAAAAATCGATATAAAAAATTAATTAATATGACAAATTAATGAATAAAAAAATTAACTAGTTAGAAATGAAACTTCAGGACTGCAGGCCACTGACAGCAAGGGAATCGTTGTTAGTTTCGATGGCGGTCATTTTGGCGTTGATGTCTGCTTCGTGGGCTTTGAGTTGTTCGCTCAACTTTTCCACCACCGCCTTTTTCCGGTTGCATCTGTTCAACACCATTTTGAAGGTCTCTCCTGGGTGGGTAGAAATGGGGGAAGGTGGAGGGGGTAGGAGGGGGTGAGGGGGTAAGAGGGGGTAAGAGGGGGTAGGAGGGGGTGGAGGGGGTAAGAGGGAGTGGAAGGGATAAATAAATATATAATAAAATAAATAAGTATAATATTCTGTTGTTAAAGGTACAATGGTGAATGAAGAAAATTTATTTTTGTAGCGCGAGGTTTTGAACTTTTTTGTACTGAAAACACTCATCTCCATCAAAACACGTGATATTACCTAAGTGGGAATCCACCAATGACAGCTGCTTTTGCACGAGTTCTCTTTCCTGTTCCCTTATGTTGAGCCTTCTCTTCTTCTCCTTCAGAAAGATTAAAAATGAAATTTTGGGAATAAAGTTATATATTTTGAAATGTACTTTTCAGGTCAAACTAACAGCCATTTCACCGTTTACCCAGCCAACCAATCACTCAACCGGCTCATTATCAAACCAACCAATCACCCACACAACCAACCAATCACCCACTCAACCAATCACCAATTTAACCAATCACCCACTCAACCAACCAATCACCCACTCAACCAACCAATCACCCACTCAACCAACCAATCACCCACTCAACCAACCAATCACCCACTCAACCAACCAATCACCCACTCAACCAACCAATCACCCACTCAACCAACCAAACAAGCAACCTCCAGTTGGGAGGTCAGCTCTGAGACTTCTGCTATTTTATTGTCTCTAAAAGCGGAAATATAGAAAGTTGATGGATCTATTCTAACTTAATTTTCAAATTAATTAGCTAAAATTAATTAAATAAATAATTTATTTAAAAATAATTTAAAAATAATAATGAATTCCAAACCTTAATTAATTAATTAAAACAAAAAATCAAAAAAAATATTTTGAAACTAAAATACAAAAAAAAGTCAAAAACTTCAAAAGTTTGAAATAATTAAAAAGTTCCAAAAATCGATTAAAAAATAAAATTCGAATTATCGGAAAATCGAAATATCGAAGGATCGAAATATCGAAAGATCGAAATATCGAAGGATCGAAATATCAAAGGATCGAAATATCGAAAGATCGAAATATCGAAGGATCGAAATATCGAAGGATCGAAATATCGAAAAATCCACCTTTTTTCTCTCATGTCCTCGATCACGTTAGTGAATTCCTTTAAAACTCCTCTCGCCTTCTGTAGCTTGCCGTCCAACTCATTCTTCTTCTTCTCCTGTTCGTTTGTTTGTTTGTGTTTGTTGTTTTTTTTTTGTTTGTTTGTTTTTGTTTGTGTTTGTTTTTTTTTTTTTGTTTCTTTTGTTTGTTGCCTGTGATGTTTTTTGTTGTTTTTTTGTTTGTTTGTTTGTTTGTTTGTTTGTTTGTTTGTTTGTTTGTTTGTTTGTTTGTTTGTGGTTTTTCTGTTTTTTGATTGTTGGTTGTGTTTTGGTCGTTTGTTTGCCGACTCTTTTTTATGTTTTTAATGTTTGTGTTGGTATTGTTCGCATAGATGTTTAGGTTTTGTTTTTATTGTTTGTATGAACATTCAGTTTTGTTTATATCACTACCTATACTGCAACAACTAACAGCCCAAACCACTAAAAAGACATTTTCCATTTCCGATCTGATCGAAAAATTTGTATAGCGCAGATTTAACACTGTCCAAAACACTCCATTTCTTCATTCTTCCAGCCCTCATTTACAATCCCCAACACAACTCTTCCAAGCCTCCTCTACCCTCACCCAATTTCACCACCCCACTTTTTTTAACCCAACTTTATTCAATACTAATCTTTCTCTAATCTTCATCATAATCCATCCATCCTCCTCCAACACAAATCCTTTTCTAATCTTCATCATAATCCTTCCATCCTCCTCCAACACTAATCCTTCTTTAATCTTCATCATAATCCATCCATCTGCTTCCAACCCTAATCTTTTTCTAATCATCATAATCCATCCATCCTCCTCCAACACTAGTCGTCACTCGATCTCTTTCTATACTTCCACCCAAATCTCCACCCAACACACATGTGTGCCAATGGCCTTCTTCAACTTGGTTATCTCTTTCTCCACAGACTCCACCTGGTTCTGCTCCCTTGCCCTCAGCAGTATTAGCTGGTCCTTCCGCTGCCTTTCCCACTCCAGTTGTCTTTGGCGTTGTTCTTCCAGCATTTGAGCCTGGGATGGTTGGGATTTGGAAGGATTGGATTGGGTTGGAGGGGTTTGAAGACTGAGTGCTAGGAAGTTGGAGGGCAGAGAGGTTGGGGGTTTTATATAAAGAAAGAGGGGGGTGGGGGTTGGGAAGGTTGGGGGATTTTTGAGAATTTTAAAAGATTGGAAAAAGTTGGAAAAAGTCGAAATAAGGAAAAAAATAGGAATAAGAGAAGAAATAAAAACCTATGTGCAGTTCGAAAAGAAAAAATTAACCTAACCATGATGTACTTGTGAAATTCAAGTCTTTGTGAGTTTAGTGGTTTTTAAGAAGTTTGAAAAAGCTGTAAAGATTGAAAGTGATAAGACTCAAAAGATGCAGAGGTTGTGGTGCTTCGAAGGTTGGATGTTGTATTGAGTAGGAAAATAGATTGTATAAAATGAACAAAAAATTAAAATTAAAAAAATTAAATAGCGTTTTGTGAATTAACAAAGAGAATATAACATATTGGAAATGTTTGACCTATATAACTTCCGCTCAACTGACCTCCTTTTGTTCCTGCACCCTTTTCCTGTGTTCTTCTTTCTCCTTCTCGATCTGCCTCTTTTTCTCTTCTTCCGCCTGCTTCTTCTTTTCCTCTTCTGCTTTCTTGTACCTTTCAAACTCTTCTTTTTTCTGTTTGGATTGTTTATTTATTGTTATTACACTATTATTGTTTTATTTTCTTTACTGTTATTGTTGTTATTTTATATCTGACCTATTAGGCTTGGAATCGTTTGTGATGGTTTTTGTGTTTTTATCTGTTTTTATTCATTGAGAAATGTTTTTGTATATATGCCTGACTGCAATTTCGCTTAATACCTCATATGAGCTTAAACTGAAATACAAAATTTTGAAATAAATTAAATATAAATATGAATATAAATTTGAAAATTATCTAGCATGGGAAAAAACAAGATAGTTTAATTTCGAAGAGGTTATGAGAAAGATCATAAATATTAATTGAAATTATCAAATAAAAAAAAAACTAATTTTCACCTTCTTCTCGATCTCCTCCTTCTTCTTCCTTTCGGCCTCCTCCATTTTCCTCTTCTCCTCATGAGCCTTTTCCAATCTTTCTTCTTCTTCCACTTTTTTCCTTTCCGCTTCCTCTTTTCTCTTCCGGTCCATTTCTTTTTGATGTTCTATTTCCTTTTCCAGGTGCATTTTCCGTTCATTTTCCTGTCTTTTCGTTTCTTCTGCTTCCTCTTCCGCTTCAACTTGACCACTTTCCGCTTCCTCATTCGCATAAGTTTCTTCATACGCTTCTTCGACAACATCCGGTTTCCTGTCAAAAAATCTCTATTTATTTTTTTTCCTAACACTTGATCAACAAAACATATATTCCTGTACATACCCGAGAAATTTCAACGCGGTTTACAAATACAAAAAATAAATTATTTTTTTAAGTTTACGAAAAAAAACCCTTTTTGAACATATGAACGCGAAAAATTGTTTTGAAACAAATGACAAAAATTAATTTCTGCAAACATTCACAAACACTTACTCTTGGAATGTGTCGGCTTCAATTGCTTCTGTCTCTGGTGTTACATCGATTTTTTGAATTGAAGTTGTGTTGTATAAAGATCCATTAGTCATCGCATGAAAAATAAGCTTAATCAATTGAATTTTCAAGTAGTTTCATGCTCAATCAATCATTTTCATAGGTAAATATCTGATCACTCAAATAGGCATTAATTAATTAGTTAATTAATAATATATTAAAAAAAACAAATTAATTAATTAACAAATTAATTAATTAACAAATTAATTAATTAACAAATTAATTAACTAACAAATTAATTAATTAACAAATTAATTAATTAACAAATTAATTAATTAACAAATTAATTAATTAATTAATTAATTGGAAGTAGCCCGGTGACCTGGCCAGTTGGGGTTGTTGTTGATGACTGTAGGCAGAGTTGACATTACCTCCTCCACCACCTGGAAGATGTTTGCGTTTTTATTTTGTTTTTAAAGGTTTTTTTTCAATATTCATTTTTATTGAGTTTATTGGAATAAAAGGTTTTGAACAATTCGGCTGTTACTATTAGTCGCAAAAAAATATAACAACGTAAACAAAAAAATATAACAACGTAAACAAAAAAATATAACAACGTAAACAAAAAAATATAACAACGTAAACAAAAAAATATAACAACGTAAACAAAAAAATATAACAACGTAAACAAAAAAATATAACAACGTAAACAAAAAAATATAACAACGTAAACAAAAAAATATAACAACGTAAACAAAAAAATACAACAACGTAAACAAAAAAATACAACAACGTAAACAAAAAAATAAAAAAACATTGAAAAACATCAATGAAAACTACATGAGCAACCTCAACAAAACAATACAAAATAATACAAAACAATACAAAACAATACAAAACAATACAAAACAATACAAAACAATACAAAACAATACAAAACAATACAAAACAATACAAAACAATACAAAACAATACAAAACAATACAAAACAATACAAAACAAACACATTATTATGGTGGCTATAACCTCGTAGAATTTCGAAGCCACATCAGCAAAGACAACATCAACAACCTCAACAAACACCACATCAACAACATGAACTACAAAACCAAAACTGCAACGATCACAACTACAACAACCACAACTGCAACTACAACAACTAAAACTACAACAACCACAACTACAACAACCACAACTACAACAACCACAACTACAACAACCACAACTACAACAATCACAACCACAACAACCACAACTACAACAACCACAACTACAACAACCACAACCACAACAACCACAACAATCACAACTACAACAACCACAACTACAACAACCACAACCACAACAACCACAACTACCACAACTACAATAACCACAACTACAACAACCACAACAACCACAACTACAACCACCACAGCGTACCTTATAGGCCAACGCCTCTTCTGGTGTCACTTGTTGTTTTTGTTGCTGTTCCAGTTGTTGTTGCACTGTTGCGTATTCCTGTTGTTCATTCAGATTCTCATCATTTGTTGTTGTTGTTGTTGTTGTTGTTGTTGATGTTTGGAAGTCGCTGACGTCATTGTTAGTGAAGTTATCACCAAAATTGTCACCAAAATTGTCATTTTCAAAGTCACCACCACCGTCGGTTTTGTTGTTGTCGGTGAAATTATCACCAAAAGCGTCATTTCCACCATCTTGCGGAAATGCGTCATCATTGAAAGCTTCGTTCTGATTGGTCGATGCTCCATCAAAGTTATTGTTGTCAAAGTTAGTTTCATTGAAGTTGTTGTTATTATTGTTGTTAAATGCGCCATCGTCAAACGCCACGTCATTTCCGTTTTCAAAACCACCAGCAGGCGCATCAGCAGCTGCAAAAGCGTCATCAGCAGCTGCAAAAGCGTCATCAGCAGTTGCAAAGGCGTCGTCAGCAGCCGTAGCAACTTTCTCCGCATAGTAACCATTGCTTTCATCGTCATTTACTTTGGCTTCCTGTTGAGAAGGAAAGAGGTTGGGTGGGAAGATTGATGGGGGGGGGGGGGGGGGAGTCTGAGAGAATTGGAAATATGGGTTGAGATGAGGGGGTTGGAGGTAGGAGTGTGGGTGGGTGGGTGAAAGTGTGAAGGATGGGAGGCTGGGTTGGGTGGAGCTGTGGGTGGAGATGTGTGTTGGGTGGGGGGGTTGTGTGTTGGGTGGAGGGGTTGTGTGTTGGATGGGGGGTTGTGTGTTAGGTGGGTGGGGGTGTGTGTTGGGTGGGTGGGGGTGTGTGTTGGGTGGGTGGGGGTGTGTGTTGGGTGGGTGGGGGTGTGAGTTGGGTGGGTGGGTTGTGTGTTGGGTGGGGGGGTTGTGTGTTGGGTGGGGGGTTGTATATTGGGTGTGAGGGTTAGTGGAAAGGGATAGTGACGTTGATGCATATTAATATTGTTCACTCTAATTAGTACTAAAAATGTCATAAACATAAAAAAATAAAAATAAAAAAAATGAAAATAAATTTACCACAAACGTAGAAAAATATTAACAATGAAAAATACACAACTGCGTATATATCAGCACACAAGAAAAAAAACAAGTAATTAAAGAAGAAAAAGTAAAAAACAAGTGATAAGAAAAATAATAATAACAAAAAATTGCCATCCACTCACCTGGAAGGTGACTTTTTGGGGGATTTTGGGTGGGATCTGGGTGGTTGGTTCGTTGGTGATGGGTTTAATTTTGATGTTGAAGGCTTGTTTGGGTTGCGTGGGAGGGGTGTGGTGAACAAGATTGGGTTGGGGGGGTTTGAGAGGGGGTGAGGGGGTGTTAGGGGTGGCAGGTCTAGCGGTTGGTGTTGGAGGTTTTTGTGCTATCACTCTTTGCTGTTGTTGCTGCTGCTGCTGTTGCTTAAGCAGCTGTTGCTGTTGTGGCTCCACCTTTCGCATGGATGGGGGCATGAACTGGGGCGGTAGAGAGGTTGGGAGGCTTTGCCCCGTCTTTGAGACCTCTATGAAGTGCATGGTAAGACAAAACTCTTCTTCACTTAACGCTCCGTCGTCATCCACGTCTGATAGGTTCCTGTGGTGTGGTGTGGTGTAGCGTGGTTTGGTGTGGTGTGGTGTGGGGTGGTGTGGTTTGATGTGGTGAAGTGTGGTGTGGTGTGGTGTGGTATGGTGCGGTGATGGTGTGATGTAATATGGTGTGGTGTGGTGTGGTGTGCTGTGGTGTGGTGTAGTGTGGTGTGTTGTGGTGTGGTGTGGTGTTTGTGTGGAGTTTGTAGTGTTGTCTGATGGTTATTAAATGATAATAGTTCGTGGGTTGTCGTGAAGGTATTGCTTTAGACGTGATGGCTGTGATGGTGTTGTAGTTGTGACAAGGTATGGTTCTGATGGTGCTGCTAAGGTTCATAAAAATTATAATGTTTCTGCGTGGTTATGTTCAGCATACAAAAAATACAAGTTACAAGCTATACTTGAGATATAGCAACACACGGACCACCCTCACCAGATTTGAGCCAGTGTTTTGTTAGGTAGTCCTGACTTTGTCAACACCGCCTTCACTTCTGATCCTAGAGTGAGACATTTAGTGGGGATGATACACACATAGAAACACACACACACACACACACACACACACACACACACACACACACACACACACACACACACACACACACACACACACACACACACACACACACACACACACACACACACACACACACACACACACACACACACACACACACACACACACACACACACACACACACACACACACACACACAAAAACACATACACACACACACACACACACACACACACACACACACACACACACACACACACAAACACACAAACACACACACACACACACACATACCTGACAGCAGACCCCTGTTGTTCCTGTCCAGCCTCTTGAACACCACTTTATACCTTTCAACCTGCGCCTGGTTCACAGCCCACTCGCTGACCCTGCAGTAAACAATACTCTGTTTTCTCGATCATACTTATACTAAATTTTGTTTAGCCTCATCCCATCATCACCTATCTTTAATTCTTCATAGTTTTTTTTTATCACCATTTCATAATAGTTGGAGTAATAGGAATGCTTATGTTTTGTGGATGTTCTACCACAGTTATTTTTATTAAACGAAATACCAGTCCAGGAAACTAAGTTGTTTTTCCAAGTAATTATTATTCATTGTGTTGAATATTATATAACTTAATTATCTAATTAATTATAATTATCAGTTAATTAGACTAACCTTTATTCCGAATTCAGTATTCAGTTTTTTATATTATTTTTCTTGCCACATTGAAAAAGTATTATTGCTCTACCAATAGTTTATAATAATTAGGATGGACAATTTACGCATTATTCAATATGTGAGCCAAATTATGAATGTCATGATGACGTTGATAAATCAAAAGAATAATAATATTCCTATTTTTATTTTTTATTATTTCTTTGTTTTATATGTATGGCGCTTCGACTGCTTGTTCTGGCACCTCAAAACTGAATTTTTTATCAATTTTTTTCAGTATTTTTTTTAATTTTATTTATTTATTTAATTTGTTTTTAATTTATACTGTTTTTTTTATTTTTTTTATTTTTTTTATTTTTTTTCTAATTATTATCATTAATAGCATTTTTAGAGCTATAATATAACTAATTTAACTTTTAATCATTGTTTAATAATAATATTCAATGAATATTTTATATACAAGGCGCCATTTTTATCCCTATTTTATTCGTACTAGTTAGCCTTTTATTTATTATTACGTATTTACTTTGGTGCTTGGCTCACAGCCACTGGTGGTGGCTGTTGTGGCTGAGGTGGTCGTTGTTGTTGTGGTGGTCGTGGTTGTTGTGGCTGTTGTGGTTGTTGTGGTTTTTGTTGTTGTGGTTGTTGTTGCTGTTGTGGTTGTTGTGGTTTTTGTTGTTGTGGCTGTTGTGGTCTTTGTTGTTGTGGTTGTTGTGGTCTTTGTTGCTGTGGTTGTTGTGGTCGTGGTTGTTGTGGCTGTGGTGGTCTTGTTTGTTGTGTTTGTTGTGGTTGTTGTGGTCGTATTTGTTGTGGCTGTTGTGGCCGTGGTTGTTGTGGCTGGGGTGGCCTAGGCTGCATGGGACGTTGTGGTTGTGGTTGGGGCGCTGTCTTTTGTGGCGCTGGTCTGGGCTGTTGAGTCATCGCAGGTCGTTGTGGCTGTTGAGGCTGTTGTGGCCGTTGCTGCTGTGGCTGCCGCTGTGGTTGTTGTGGCTGCTGTGGTGGTTGCTGCTTTTGTGGCTGTTGTGGCTGTGGTCGAGGAGGGTTGAGAAGGGAGGTGGGTAGGATCTTGGGCAGTTCACCTCCTCTCAGTTTGTGTCTCACCAGATGAATTGCCACCGAGTACTCATGTAAACTCAGTGATCCGTCTTTGTTGATGTCTGAGAGGTTCCTGTGCGGTGGTTCGAGTGAATGTGGCTGTGGTTTGAGTGATGGTGGTTGTGGTTGAGTGATGGTTGAGTGATGGTGGAGTGGTTTGAGGGGTTTGGATGGTTTGAGTGGTTTGGGTGGTTTGAGTGGTTTGGGTGGTTTGAGTGATTGTGGAGATGGTTTGGGTATGTTCAAGGAAGGTTTTGTTGTGGAAACATGTTTTGGGTGATGATGAGTGTTGTGGGGTAAGTGTGATTATAAGAATATGAAGGGCAGCATTCACTTTGAAAAATTATCTAATCTCGAAAGAATTTTTTTTTTCTAAATATAACTCGAATTAAACTTCATTCAAACAACTATTTCACGACTGGAATCTTCTAAAGATTTTCAACCAACCATATGTGACCCAAGATGCCAACTGGAAGGCCAGATTTCATTAAAACTGGCCTTACCTTGTCTCCTAGAAAAGCAACATTCATTTTCAGGTCTTTATTGTTTAAGTCTTTAATGAATATTTTTTTAAAAATTAATTATTTCATAATTCCGTTATTTCAATTGTATTTTCAATTTATTGAGGATCTAAGTAACAACCCCATCAACCACCAAACAAACTCAATTCACCACCATCATTCACCATCCACCACAACTACCCAATACCACATTCACTCATCACTACATGTGCTCAAAGCTCGCCCACCACCATTTTTTTCTTTTTTTCATTTTTGTCTCCAGCAACAAAATATTGTCATTCACCAATACTCTCTACTTCCAGTCGCACCCACCCCAAACCTTCTCCAACCCCCCCTACAAACCCTCCACCTTTCAACTCCACCCATTTTCAATCATTCCACTCTGAATTCTTACCATCGTCAATCAACCTCCTTCAATCCCCCTCCCTCAATCACCCTTCTTCAATTACCCTATCCTTTACTCTTCTATCTACACTCCCCCACCTTCAATCCTCTAATCCTCCCATCCTCCACCCACCCATCCTCCAATCCTCCCCTATCCATTCACCCACACATCTCCTAATTCTCCCCATTCTCCACCCACCCATCCTCCACCCACCGGCAACAAGTCCATTCACAGGGTTGAGAGATTTGAACTGAACTTCGTGTTTTTTCCTCTCTTCCACTGAAATCACCCATGTGTCTTGGGAGAGGGTGGGTGGTAGTTGGTGGGTGGTGGTTGGTGGGTGGTGGTTGGTGGGTGGTGGTTGGTGGGTGGTGGTTGGTGGTTGGTGGGTAGTGGTTGGTAAATGGTTGTCTGTGGCATGGTGTTTGGTGGGGGGGGGGGGGGGTTGTAGCATGGTGGTTATGAGATGGTTGTTGTGGGATGGTGGTTGTGGGATGGTGGTTATGGAATGGTTGTTGTGAGATGGTGGTTGTGGGATGGTGGTTGTGGGATGGTGGTTGTGGGATGGTGGTTATGGAATGGTGTTTGTGGGATGGTGGTTGTGGGATGGTGCTTAGTAGGATGGTTGTTGTGAAATGGTGGTTGTGGGATGGTGGTCATGGGATGGTGGTCATGGGATGGTGGTCATGGGATGGTGGTCATGGGATGGTGGTTGGTGGGTGGTGGTTGATGGGTGGTTGTAGGATGGTGGTTGTAAGATAGTGGTTGGTGGGTGGTAGTTGGTGGTTGGTGGTTGGTGGTTGGTGGGTGGTGGTTGGTGGGTTTTGGTTGGTGAATGGTTGCTTGTGGCATGGTGTTTGGTGGGTGGTTGTTGTGGGATGGTGGTTGTGACAGTGGTTGGTGAGATGGTGGTTGTGGGATAGTGGTTATGGGATGGTGGTTATGGGATGATGGTTATGAGATGGTGGTTGTGGGATGGTGGTTTTTATTATGAAATAAATATATATTAATTATTATGAAATTAAAAAACTATTAAATTTTATAAAACGAAGTTATATTAATTATTATTTTCCAAAAAACTGAATAAATTAAAAAAATAAAATTATATCGAATACTTTAAAAGCAATATTTATACTGGGACAGCTATATATATATTTCAAAATAAATGTTGAGCTCTCAATGAAACACTCTGGTTGTACAAAAAACGTCAAAACTCACCCGTTTGAGACATTTCAAAACTGCAAAACTTGATTTCAAAACTGCAAAACTTGATTTCAAAACTGCAAAATTTCAGACTGTGAAATAAAAAAATAAAATTCTGAAAATGCAAACTTCTGATGGAAAAACTGGAATAATGAAAACTTTGACGAAAAATTTCTAACAATAAATATTTACAGAGAAACTCTCAGTAGTAAAAGTCTGATACCAAAACTATTTCAAATTCGTTTCATATTTTTTTGTCAATTTAACTACAGACCTCTGTAGACAAGGATCCTAGACTTTTTCTCATATGTTGAACTCACCCCCTAAAACGACGTGTGTTCAGCTTAGCGAAATCTTGAGCCGAAAAATCAATGAAAGCTGTTGTAGAGCGAAAGCACTAATTTTTCCTTGTTTTTATTCATTTTTTAACTCTTTTTTTCAACTCTTATTTTTAGTATTTTTTTTTTTCAACTCTCATTTTTCTTTTTATATTTTTTTTCCGATTTAAATTTCATTTTCATGATTAGCTTTCAAGTCTTATTTTTTTAATTTTTTTTCAAATTCTATTTTTCTATTTTTTTAATTGTTTTCAATTATTTATTTTGAACAAAATGAAAGATTTTTTTAAAATTTTTATGGAATCAATCAGGTTATTTTATTTGATAAAACAATTTTTTTCTGTTTTAATTTTTTTACCAAAATTCTTGGCATATTTTTTTATTTTATCAACTTCTTCAGCGCCTCTCAAACAACCGTGTTTGCAAAC
>OX387257.1:4018025-4043025 GCA_947562095.1 Branchellion lobata | reverse complement strand
AGTCACAGAACGATTTGGAAAAAACAGACGATGCTGGGATCAATAAAAATCAAAATAATACAAAAATAATAGAAAAATATTATTATTATCATTATTTTATATTTTTTTTATCATTATTATCTTTTTTATTCATTTTTATAGTTATATATATATAAGATAATTTTTTTAATAATAATACTTTTTATTATTCACTTCACTTCACCGAGCCATAACTCGTCCGTAGTTCAGAGGGCTTTGAGAATGTTGATGTCAATGATACGCACACACACACACACACACACACACACACACACACACACACACACACACACACACACACACACACACACACACACACACACACACACACACACACACACACACACACACACACACACACACACACACACACACACACACACACACACACACACACACACACACACACACACACACACACACACACACACACACACACACACACACACACACACACACACACACACACACACACACACACACACACACACACACACACACACACACACACACACACACACACACACACACACACACACACACACACACACACACACACACACACACACACACACACACACACACACACACACACACACACACACACACACACACACACACACACACACACACACACACACACACACACACACACACACACACACACACACACACACACACACACACACACACACACACACACACACACACACACACACACACACACACACACACACACACACACACACACACACACACACACACACACACACACACACACACACACACACACACACACACACACACACATACACACACACACACACACACACAAACACACAAACACATACACACATGTGTGTGGATGTGAAGTGTGGGTGTATCATCGTGTGTTTTTACGTAACTGGATTAATTTGTATGTATACAAATGTGTGGTTTGTATGTATCTGCATTATACTATTTACATACATACATTTTAATTTTTCTGTATTGTCTTATATATCTGAATGTTTTTTTCATACATTTAATTTCTATAGAAGAATATGTATGTTTTTCAAATTTCATACATAACTATACATAATAACCATATGTGTGTGCGTGTGTTTGTGTGTGTGTGTGTGTGTGTGTGTGTGTGTGTGTGTGTGTGTGCGTGTGTTTGTGTGTGTGTGTGTGTGTGTGTGTGTGTGTGTGTGTGTGTGTGTGTGTGTGTGTGTGTGTGTGTGTGTGTGTGTGTGTGTGTGTGTGTGTGTGTGTGTGTGTGTGTGTGTGTGTGTGTGTGTGTGTGTGTGTGTGTGTGTGTGTGTGTGTGTGTGTGTGTGTGTGTGTGTGTGTGTGTGTGTGTGTGTGTGTGTGAGTGTGTTTGTGTGTGTGTGAGTGTGTTTCTTTTTAAAATTATTTCTTCTGTTTCATTTTCTTCATTTTTTTTCTAAAGTTTGTCTTTCAAACCATCTTTTTTCCTATTTTCAAACGTTTTTATTCGCTAGTCTTTGTGGTTAAAAATCAAACAGAAACGACTTTGAAATTCGATATCAACAAAAAAAGACGCATAAAAAATGATTTCACTGAATGACGAAATAAAAATATTAATTATATAAAATGAATATTCAATTAAACAAATTTTAAAAAAATTTAAAACTAAAATGTTATTCCCATGAATTAAATTTAATATTTTTCTTTAATTTTTAATTAATTAGTTTTAATTCCACTTTAAACAGTCCATTAATCCACTGATGAATATAAGCTACATCACCACCAAGATGAGAAAAAAGTCATAAAATTATGTAGCGCTCAACCCATAAAGAAATGATACTTTTAATCAGCATTATGATTTTCAAAATAATTTAGAAGTTTATTTAGAGTTCAGTTTAAAATAAAAATTATAACTTTGTATAGCGCTCAACTTCAGCACTGTGCGCAACCTAGTTTGCAAACACCACGATATAACTAATTATACATTATTTCGTTCATTCATTCTTTCATTCATTCATTCATTCATTCATTTATTCATTCATTCATTCATTCATTCATTCATTCATTCATTCATTCATTCATTAATTCATTCATTCATTCATTCATTCATTCATTCATTCATTCATTCATTCATTCATTCATTCATTCAGTCAATCATTCATTCATTCATTCATTCATTCATTCATTCATCCATTCATTCATTCATTCATTCCTTCATTCATTCATTCCTTCATTCATTCATTCATTCATTCATTCATTCATTCATTCATTCAGTCAACTTATAAAATGAATATTATTGAAGTTTTTAATGTTTAAATTAATTAAATTATTATAATATAAGGCTTCAATAAATAAATAACAAAGAAAGATGTTGCTTCGGAACTATAGGGGGTTAATGCCAGTACAATCACACTCGTACTTGGATTGTATTGTATTGTATTGTATTTTTTTGTATCGTATTGTATTGTATTTTATTGTATTTTATTGTATTTTATTGTATTTTATTGTATTTTATTGTATTGTATTGTATTGTATTTTATTGTATTTTATTGTTTTTTATTGTATTTTATTGTATTTTATTGTATTTTATTGTATTGTATTGTCTTGTATTGTCTTGTATTGTATAGTATTGTATTATATTGTATTGTATTTTATTTTATTGTATTGTATTGTTTTTTATTGTAATGTTTTGTATTGTTTTGTATTGTATTGTATTGTATTGTATTGAATTGTATTGTATTGTATTGTACTGTAATGTATTGTATTGTATTGCATTGTACTGTAATGTATTGTTTTGTATTGTATTTTTTAGTACTGAAATTTTTTGTATTGTTTTGTATTGTAATGTATTGTATTGTATTGTATTGTATTTTATTGTATTGTACTGTAATGTATTGTATTGTATGGTATGGTATTGTATTTTATTGTATTGTTTTGTTTTGTTTTGTATTTTATTGTATTTTTTTTATTTTATTGGTTTGTATTGTATTGTTTTCTATTGTTTTGTTTTGTATTGTAGTATATTTTTTTGTATTGTATGATAAGGTATTGTATTTCACTGTATTGTATAAAATTTTGAAAAATATTGAATGCACCACATCAAACAAATTAAATAGCTTGTTAGAACATTTATTTAGCGCAAATTAAGCTGCTTAAATAAATAGCTTTCTTGACAAATCCTCTTATTGACTCTTACACTACCGACCATTATCATAAACAAACAATACTCAATGATACAATCAGATGCAAACAAGGATTGTATCATTGTATTTTATTTTTATTAATATTATGTTGTTTTTATTTATTTATTTTCAGTTTTTTATTCTTATATTTTTATTAATTTTTTTATTTTATCACACATCTATGTCGCTAATGACGATTAAATGGAATAAGTTCTGATAGCTTAACTTGTATGTTATAGAAATAACAATAGAAATAACAATATTTATTATGAATTGTGTATTTTAGTAATAGCTAAAAAGAAATATATAAATATAAATTATATAAACTCATACTTTAATAAACAAATGAATGAATTTTTAAAAATACATTTTATGTTTATTTAAAGCTATTTTTGTTTAATATATAATATATATATATATATATATATATATATATATATATATATATATATATATATATATATATATATATATATATATATATATATATATATATATATATATATATATATATATATATATATATATATATATATATATATATATATACAAACTATAATAAGGGTGACACTGGGATATGATGAATCCGATGGAATTTAATACCCCACTCTCCAGGGTGATAGCCCTGATGGCATCCATACAATAACCTCCCTCCGATACAACTCGCATTTTCAATATATACAATACTATACTATACAATACTGTTTTAGTGAAATGAAACAAAACACAAAAAACTACAGTTTTAGTGAAATACAATACAAAAATCACAGTTTTAGTAAAATACAATACAATAAAACGTCATTTAAAGTAAACGCATTGAAACATTGGTATAATAAAATACAACACGACATAGTTTTGGTATAATACAATTCGTTATTATACATAATAATGAAATTCAGTTTAATTTATCACAACATATATAAAATATACACAAATACAATAAAAATACATAGTCACATATCTTACAATATAATACAACATATATATACATATACAAACAATATAATACAACATGTATACACATATACAAACAATATAATACAACATGTATGAACATATACATACATACAATAAAAAAATATACATTACAATAAAATACAATTATCCCTCAATACTATAAAACACACTATAACAAGTACAAACCAATTTATTATATATATATATATATATATATATATATATATAATAAAGAAACCAATAATATTTCAATAAATAATAAACTGAAGATAGTATAAAAATTTTATAGAAAGTACTATCAACACATTTTAGGGCTGTGCGGTTGAAAGAAATAAATACAAAATAAAGAAACAATGAAGTTTTGTTTACTTTTAAAACAAAAAGATAACAATAAAAATGCAAACCTCACACTTATAGTATATGTTTGCATAGTTGTATCTACAGTTAAGGGTGTTATTTGACTATTATCATCACCACAATTATCCTCATCCTCCTCCTCCTCCTCATCCTCCTCCTCCTCCTCCTCCTCCTCCTCCTCCTCCTCCTCATCATCCTCATCCTCCTCCTCCTCCTCCTCCTCATCATCCTCCTCCTCCTCCTCCTCCTCCTCCTCTTTTCTACCATCAAATGACTAAGCCGGATTTGAATTAATTCGGTCGTGTTGGTTACTAGAAGAAAGTTTTGGCTGAGTTTAAAAAGTGTGGTTAGTTATCTTCCAGCGAAGTTTTACGTTAGGTTACATGGTTATAAATGGGTGATGTGTGGTTGTTGTATTGACGTTTTTGCGTTAGAGATGTGTTGAAATGAATGAAATGAGAGGTTTTGAAGTTAAGCGTTATAATGAGGCTATAAGAAGGTTATGACGTTATCACTGGGTTAAAAGTACGCCGTAACGTCTCATTGATTGTGTGGTTAGTTATTTAATTAAAATTTATTAACTTTTGTTTCATTCTCATTGCCACATCTACAACCCGCTGTGATAGGTTTGTGGTTAGTATGTGACACAGGGTTAATGCAATACAAAACAATACAATATAATACAATACAATATAATACAATACAATACAATACAATACAAATACAATACAATACAATACAATACAATACAATACAAATACAGATATTATTATAATGGAATTAACCCTGTAGAGTTTCAAGGGTTAATAGGACGATATAACGGTTTGAAGAGTAACAATTGAGTTCTGACCGGAGCTTCAAAGTCCTTTGTTAACGAATAGAGCCATGTGAGTAAGAGGTGTCAGTTTTGATGGTGTTTTTTGGAAAGTTGTAGAAATAATACTAAAAACACATGATAAAAAACACATGAACAGTAAAAACACATAAACAAAATAACTATAAAAAACATAAACAAAAGAAAAAAACAAAAGAAACATAAACAAAAGAAACATAAACAAAAAAAGCACAAACAAAAGAACCATAAACAAAAGAAACACAAACAAAAGAACCATAAACAAAAAAACCACAAGAAATGAATGAACAGAAGATGCCCATAAACAAAATAAACAACTAAACGATAGGCCCACATAAACAACATACACCGCATAAAAAACCTCATAATGTGACGTCATGACATCATGACATCATGGACAACAACAAAGAGATGGAAGAAAATGAACAAATCTCAGATTTTACTTCTTTGTTGTTAGCAAGCAACAACAACATTGAGAATATCGCCGCAACACCATCTCAAAATAAAACAACAAAAGATACAAAGACAACTATACTGTATACAACAACAAAAGCAACAAGTATAACGATTATTTCAAAAGGTTTATCAATAAAACAAACATCTACATTACAACGAAATAAATCAACATCACAACATGAAAAATCAACATCAACATCACAACATGAAACATCAACATCAACATCACAACATGAAACATCAACATCAACATCACAACATGGAACATCAACATCAACATCACAACATAAAACATCAACATCACAACATAAAACATCAATATCAACATCACAACATGGAACATCAACATCAACATCACAACATAAAACATCAACATCAACATCACAACATGAAACATCAACATCAACATCACAACATGGAACATCAACATCAACATCACAACATGGAACATCAACATCAACATCACAACATGGAACAGCAACATCAACATCACAACATGGAACAGCAACATCACAACATGAAAAATCAACATCAACATCACAACATGAAACATCAACATCAACATCACAACATGGAACATCAACATCAACATCACAACATAAAACAGCAACATCAACATCACAACATGAAACAGCAACATCAACATCACAACATACAACGTCAAAATTTAAAACATCTAGGTCAAAGACAGAAAGTTTAAAGTTTAAAACTTGGGCCAATTCCAAAGCAAATACAGGAAATGCGTCAACATCAACAAAAGCTGCAACAACAATGACTACTTCTTTTTCAACAAACATATATTCTACAACATCAATAAATGATGCAACCACAGTCATTCCCGCAACATCCACAAATGTTGCGTTTTCAATAGCAGCAATAACAGAAAACTCTTTTCCATCTTCAATATATGTTCCAACAAAGAAGAATTTTTCAACAGCAACAAAAACAACAAAAACATTGGAAGAATCAACAACATCAACAACAATGACAGCAACTTCAACCACAACACAACAAACAGCAACATTAAAAAAGTCAAAAGTATTAAGGCCACCAACATCACCACCACCATCACCACCACCATCACGACCAACATCACTACCAACATCACCACCACCATCACCACCACCATCACTACCAACATCACTACCAACATCACTACCAACATCACCAACAAAACCATCACCGCCAACATCACCGCCAACATCATCGCCAACATCATCACCACCACCAATAACATCAAAATTAATGAAAGTCAAACCGTTATTGACTACAAAAATAAAAACACAACAACCAAGCAAACAACAATTATCTACTTCAGCACAAACAACACCACAAACACAAACTCACCAATTAACACCACAAACACAAACTCCCCAATTAACACCACAAACACAAACAACATCACAAACACCACAAACACAAACACCACAAATACTCCCACAAACACAGAAACCAAAAACACAAAAACTACAAACACAAATACCACAAACGCCACCACAAGTTTGGACAACGCCTACCACGTCTCACAAGACAGCATTCAACTACCTCCGTCATAATCAATCTACTGATAAGAGAGATATTATGTTGAATGATAAGGCTGGTCACGTTGGTAGTGATAATTCCGAAAAAATAAAATCCAATTTCTATGCCAAGCATAAAAACAATAACAGGAACAAAACGAATTTTGACAAATTTTACAACAAATACAACACTAAGAGCAACAACATGAGCGACAACAAACTCAACAAAGACAACATCAAACTCAACAAAGACCTTAACGACATTGGACCTAACTCCATTTTCGAAAAAAATTCCACCAACATCCCCAACTACACTAACAAACTTTTCACCACCAACAACATCAACAACAACTACACCACCACCACCAACAACATCAACACCACCACCAACAACTACATCACCACCAACAACACTACATCCTTCTTCTACTCACCATCTTCTTACTATTCGCAAGGTTCAACTACTTTCAATATTTCGTCCTCAATGTGATTAATGTACTCAGTTATTTGACTTAATTAAATATAATTGATGATTATTTAAGTTTAATTAAGTTTAATTAAGTTTATTTAAGTTTAATTAAGTTTAATTAAGTTTAATTAAGTTTGTTCAAGTTTAATTAAACTATTTGAGTTTAATTAAAGTTTACTTGAGTTTAATCATTCAGTTTATATTTCCATTTGTATAATTTTTGATATACTAAAAACCGCTATAAATTATCTAGCAACAACATTAACGACAACAACATTGCATCCAGTCCTCTTATGGTCGGTAGTTGGAGGGGTTGGTGTGGTGTCTTTGGTGCTTGTCATCTTCGCAATGGTTCTGCTCTGTAAGAGGTCCGTGTATGTTTTCCTCTTTTCTTCTTTTCCACTTCCCCCTTTTCCTCCTCCTCCTCTTTCCTCTTCCTCTTCCTCTTCCTCTTCCTCCTCCTCCTCCTTCCTCTTCCTCTTCCTCTTCTTCCTTTTCTTCCTCTTCATCTTCCTCCTCCTCTTCTTCCTCCTTTTCTCCAGCATTGCACAGACGAGGTCTTCCCGAAGGAAACAGAGGGACACCACCTACCTGGATGAACGACTCACTTTGGATTTCATGAAAGTCACGTGCTGTTATTTTTGTTTTTGTTATCGTTCATTTTTTTATATTTTATTACATCTTTTTTTAAATTTTTTTGTTAGTGTTTTTGATGTTTTTGATGTTTTTTGTTGTTAAAGTTATCCTTCTTAATGTTTTTGTATTGTTTGTTGTTTGTACTCTCAGTGTATTTTATTCTGATAGGCCACAGCCTTTTTTCTAGTTTAGATGTTAATTGATTATAGAAGATTGAAATTGTAGAAGCCCAAGATAGAGAAGTAAGGCTTAGTGATAAGTTAGCCATCATAATGGCTTTCAGTGGGAAATTTCGCAATTATGGGTTATTGAGGGCATTCATGAGAATTCTGAACTGGTATGAAATGCACGCCTACACATTGAATTCATTTGTACAACTTCCGTAACCCCTTCACCATCACCTCACTATCATCATCTCACCATCATCACCTCACCGCCACCACCCACCACCATCACCCAAAATCATCAGCCACTTCCATCCACCACCACCGTTATCACTCTACCCACTACCACCCACCCTCACCACCACTTTGCCAGCACTCCCAACAGTAACTATGCTTCCATCATCTCATTTACATCATCATCATCACCATCAGTAACACCACTATCATCTTCATCTCACCACAACCTTCACCATCATCATCACTATCATCACTATCATCACCATCATCACTATCATCATCACCATCACCATATTCATCATCATCACTATCATCACCACCATCACCACCACCTCACAACAGGACGATTCAGACTTAAACCACCCTCAAAAACATCCAACAAAACACCATCACTCGAAGCCTTCCACCAAAATCCGCCCAACTCCACACCCCAAAAAATCCTCTTCAAATTTTCACCCTCTTTCCAACCCCCAACCCCAAAAGCTAGCCTACCCAAAGTCTTATAAGCTGGGTCCAAAACTGTTACCGGCTGTGGAGAACATTCAGCTCAAGTCGCCTTCTATTAAAGGTCCTTCGGAGGGTGGAGTGAGCTCTAGAGATGAGGGGGTGGGTGGTGGGAATAGAAGGAAGCTTGGAGAAGTTGGAAACAAATTCGGGGTGAATGTTGGTGAGTTAGACGGGAGGTTGATGTCTGGTGGAATAGAGGAAGAACGTGGGAAGTTGGATAGTGAGGTTTTTGACGATTTTGGGAGTGGTGGTGTTGGAGGAAAAGGAAAAGGTGAGTCGGGGGATGAGAGGGGAGGGGAGAGAAGAGTCAAACCACTGCAGACACATGAGTCCGTAGACGAATCTCTAGTCTTCCCTGTCTTCAACAACACCATGAAGGACCATGATGTTCAGTTCTATAGGAAGAGTGCATTAGGATGGACGGACAAAAAGAAAGAACTAGAAAAAGAGGAAAAGGAAGAGGAAGCAAAAAGGAAAGAAGTGGAAAAAGGGGAGGGGAGGTATAATGGAGGTAGAATTTTAACACGTGACTTAATTCATGAAATCTATGGGGATAATAATAATAATAATAATAATAATATTAATAATAATAATAATAATAATAATAATAATAATAATAATAATAATAATAATAATAATAATGATAATAATAATAATAATAATAATAATAATAATAATAATAATAATAATAATAATAATAATAATAATAATAATAATAATAATAATAATAATAATAATAATAATAATAATAATAATAATAATAATAATAATAATAATAATATTGTGAAGAATAATGAGAGTAACAAAACAAATTTGTTTGCCAAAAACAATAAAAACTCAAGCCAATGGCCCAAAAGCTCCCATCCTTTTGATCCCACCCATCCCCCCCATTCATCCCATTCCCCCCATCCCACCCATCCCACCCATTCATCCCATTCCCCCCATCCTACCCATTCATCCCATTCCCCCCATCCTACCCATCCCACCAATTCATCCCATTCCCCCCATCCTACCCATCCCACCCATTCATCCCATTCCCCCCATCCTACCCATCCCACCAATTCATCCCATTCCCCCCATCCTACCCATCCCACCCATTCATCCCATTCCCCCCATCCTACCCATCCCACCCATTCATCCCATTCCCCCCATCCCACCCATTCATCCCATTCCCCTCATCCCACCCATCCCAACAACTCTACGACTCTTTCCCCAAACGGAGACAAGAGTCATGAGAGAGGAACAAGTGTAGGTGAGTTGTGTTTCGATGGTGATAGTGATGGGATGGTGATAGTGGTGGGATGGTGATGGTGATGGGAGGGTGGAATGGTGATAGTGGTGAGATGGTGATGGTGGTGGGATGGTGATGGTGGTGGGATGGAGGAATGGTGATGGAGGTGGGGTGATGGTAGTGGTGGGGTGGTGGAATGGTGGGATGGTGATAGTGGTGGGGTGGTGATAGTGGTAGGGTGGTGATAGTGGTGGGGTGGTGGAATGGTGGGGTGTTGATAGTGGTGGTAGTGGTGGGATGGTGATAGTGATGGGATGGTGATGGTGGTGGGATGGAGGAATGGTGATGGTGGTGGGGTGGTGATAGTGGTGGAGTGGTGATAGTGGTGGAGTGGTGGGGTGGTGATAGTGGTAGGGTGGTGATAGTGGTGGGGTGGTGGAATGGTGGGGTGGTGATAGTGGTGGGGTGGTGGGGTGGTGATAGTGGTGGGGTGGTGGGGTGGTGATAGTGGTGGGGTGGTGATAGTGGTGAAGTGGTGATAGTGGTGGGGTGGTGGGGTGGTGACAGTGGTGGGTGGTGGGGTGGTGATAGTGGTGGGGATGGTGATAGTGGTAGAGTGGTGTTAGTGGTGTGGTGGTGATAGTGGTGAAATGGTGATAGTAGTGGGGTGGGGATAGTGTGAAGGGGTGATAGTGGTGGGCTATGGGGGAATGGTGGTGGTGGGATTTGGTGGAGATTCGGTGGTTAGTTGCTAAAGGATGGTAGTGGTTAGTGGTGGTGGAATGGTGATGGTGAACCAAACCACCAAAAACCACCATGAACCATCACAAACTACCATGAACTCCCATGAACCCCCATGAACCACCACAAACCACCATGAACCACCACAAACCACCATTAACCACCACAAACCACCATTAACCACCACAAACTACCATTAACCACCACAAACCACCATGAACCACCACAAACCACCATGAGCCACCACAAACCACCATGAACCACCACAAACCACCATGAACCACAAAAAACCACCACAGACTTTGGCACGTGGAGGTATTCCAGACTCAGCCACCTTGACTTCCCCAAGACCACCACCCCTTCGTCTCCCTCCATCCCCTCTCCTAATGTTAATTAACCAATTAACTTTTTGTTAATTTTTTGATTAATTTTCTTTTATTTTTTAATTAATTTTCGTTAAATAATAAATTAATCCTATTTTTGTTAATTTATAGATCTCGTGTAATTAATTAACTGAATATGGGTGTTTCAACTTTGCATCAATTTATTCTAAAAATAATCACAACCTGTATTTGAAACCAGCGTTTAAGCATCATTAATGTATCGTCGCTGAAAAAATAACGGACAATGATGATGATTAATAATAATATTAAAAAATTAAATAAAAAAAATTAAATAAATAATAATAATAATATTAATATTAATATAAATAATAATAATAATAATAATAATAATAATATTAATATAAATAATAATAATAATAATAATAATAATAATAATAATAATAATAATAATAATATTAATATTAATAATAATAATAATAATAATTATTATTATTATTATTATTATTATTATTATTATTATTATTATTATTATTATTATTATTATTATTATTATTATTATTATTATTATTATTATTATTATTATTATTATTATTATTAGTATTATTATTATTATTATTATTATTATTATTATTATTATTATTATTATTATTATTATTATTATTATTATTATTATTATTATTATCATTATTATTATTATTATTAATATTATTATTAGTATTATTATTATTATTATTATTATTATTATTATTATTATTATTATTATTATTATTATTATTATATAAATAATAATAATAATAATAATAAAAATAATAATAATAGTTTTTTTTTTCACTTTAATAATAATAATAATAATGGTACTATTATTATTATTATTTTTTTTTAACTTTAATAATACTTATAATAGATATAAAAATAATAATACTTCTGACAATAATAAAAAAATTATATTGTAACGCCCCAAGGAAAGCATCTGAGGTGCAACTGGGTGACTAAGCCATTAAGATTAATATTGATTGAATTATAGAAGAAAAATCAACTGATTGATAAAAAAAACTTTTTGAATAAAAAGAAAAATAAAATAAAAATAAAAATTCAAGATGTCAAGTCGACGGATGTTATCTTATAAAAACTTTTTTCGGTTTTTTGATTCTTTTATGAAATGTTTTTATTATTTATAAACTAATTAATTTTAATGTTAAATAATTTTTTTTTTTTTTCAATTTTTTTTTTTCAATTTTTTTCCTACTCTACCACCACAGTGCTATTCCATGGAGCCCAACAAAAACACATTCAGAAGATCAAAGAAAAACAAAAATTGATATTTAAAAGTGAACTCTTGGACTTCATTTTTTTCTAATTAAATTTTTTTTTCTATTTATTTTTTTGTTTTGTACTTCATTTTGTTTCAACTTTTAGTTTTGTTTTTTTCCGATTATTCCATATTTATTTTTCAAATAATACTTTTTAAATATTTTTTTTCATCATTCAATCGTTCCTTAATCATATTATTTTCAACTCTCAACTTGTTTCATATTCGAGATTAAGCGCTACACCTATTTTCAATATTTACATTCTTTTTCATTAATAATCACATTTCTTTCTTTATAAATAACCATATAAATTTCAGTATATTTCCATTCTTACAACCATGAAAAACAATAATTATTATTATTATTATTAGTTATATTATTCTTTTTATTTGTATTATTATATTTTTTTCATTTACTTTATTATAATTATAATTATTATTATTATTTATTATTATTTTTTTTTTTTATATAACTTTTTATTAGTATTATTATTATTATGTTCAGTAGCAGTAGTAGTACTAATTCACTCTCATTGCCAAGAGTATCTGGAGCGCCCTCTGTTGCGTTGATTTCCCGCTCAAATGTACGAAAGGATTGTTTTATTGGAAACAAAAGCTGGAATTCCATAACGAGTGAATTACAACTACTGGTAATATTAAAAAAATGATAATAAAATATAAACAAAATTAAATAATAGTTATGATAATAATAATAATAATAATAATAATAATAATAATAATAATAATAATAATAATAATAATAATAATAATAATAATAATAATAATAATAACAATAATAATAACAATAATAATAACAGGAGTGATAATAATAATGTTGAAATGAAAAATACTACTAATGATAATGTAATAAAATAAAAAGAGACTTATATTGTTTTAAAAACCATAAAAATACAAAAATTAAAAAAATTATTTTTGGTAATAAAAATAGCACATGTGATGACGTACTAGTATGAGAGCATGAAAAGTGAATTTAACTTAAGTAATAATTCAATAAGTAATTAAGTTATTGAAGTAGTTTTCTAATTAATAATTATTATAATAATTATAATGATCATTATGATAATTAATAATTATTATGATCATTAATAATTATTATTATCATTAATAATTATTATAATTAATAATTATATCATGTAATTACAGGCTAACTAACGTGGAAGGAAAAAAACCGTAACAGTTCTAAAAATATATCTTTGTACAATTCGGTATTTGCCGTATTCAAAAGTTTTTTTCTTCAAAAATATGAACTTCTGAAAAGTGAAAAAAAAAAGTAAAATTATTTGAAAGAAAAAGAAAAAAAATTAATCTAAAATAGAATTAAAAAAATTTAATTTCAATTTTTTGAATAAAAATATATGATATAATTGAAAGCTTGAAAGTAGAAAAAAATAATTTGAAAAATTTTCAAAAAATTATTTTTAAGTTTGAATTTTCAAATAATACCTGTTCAAAACTGAGTTTTAAATATATCGAAGTGATTAAAATCAAAACAAAATCGGTATATCGGTTCAAAAATCTAAAATTTTGGAAATAATCGAAATCAAATGGTTTTTTGCAAAATAAAAACTGTAAAAAAAATCTACGAAAAGTTTTTAAATAAAGAAATGATAAAAATAAATTTAATAAATAACAATTTTCAATCGCATTACGTTTTGCCATAAAAACTATTAAAATAATTTTTTTAAATTAATAATATTTTTAATTATAACTTCACAAAAATGTGTTAAAATTAACGGTTTGTCATATTTTCAAATATCAGTAGATATTCTCACATTTTTCTTCCTTTTTCTCAACTTTGTTATTGTTCATAAAAACAAACATTTCTAAGTTATTTTATTATGTTATTTTATTTACTTACTGACCTATTTATTCAGTTACTTGTTGACCTATTTTTTAAGTTACTTATTGACCTATTTATTCAGTTACTTATTGACCTATTTATTCAGTTACTTATTGACCTATTTATTCAGTTATTCATTGACCTATTTATCTTTTCAATTACTTATTCAGTCATCTTATTTTATCATCTAGTAAAAGAAGCATTTTATCAAGTAAATCAAAAAAATAAACAAACGAAAATTTAAAAAATATTTTTTTAAAATTAAACTTGAAAAATTAAAATATCCGAAAATTCAATTAGATAAAAGAATTGTACACAAAATGAGTTGATTCTGAAGCGTTTGATTACATCCTCCATGGCCTGCAGTATCCTTACTCTAATCTTCCAATAATCTATAGCTTATGAATCTTCCACTTGTGATATACTATTTATGCCTTTCTCTTTCATCAACCTTTCACTAATTCCATCCTCATCTTCCACTAATCTTGCAACATATTCCGTTAATCCTTTATTTATTTGCTCTATCTTTTCTCAATAATCCATCTTCTTTCATTAGTTTTTTCCACTTTGTTCGAAGATTTATTCACATTTCAAGCAACCTTTTTGTTAATCCCTTGAAAATTTTCTACAAAATTGTCATCAATTGTTCAATCATCATTCTAAAATCTCTCACTAAACGCTAAACTAATCTTCCACAAACTTTCCACTAATCATCGTCAACTAATCATGTATCTTTAGACGACCTCCATGATCCATCTCACTAATCCCTTCTAATCTTATATCAGTTTTCCACCACTTTGCACCCTTTGCCCAGTTTTACATTAATCAATTTACCTACTCCACCTACATTTATTTTTACCTCTAATCCACCTCCACTAATCTTCACAAGTAATCTTCTTCCACAAATCTTCCCCCATAATCCACCCTAATCTTTATCTGATCTTCCAATAATCATTCTTTAGACTTTGGTCTCAGGGGTGGATTGGTCAGCCAGGAAGTGGTTTTTGAGGGAGCAGGCCAGTCTGAAGAGATGAGAGGCACTCAGTCCTCCGTACACCTTGTTGTACCAGTCCAGACCATAACCCCTGGTGTGCAGTGGTTGTTGTGGTGATAGTGGTTGTGGTAGCTATTGTGGTTGTTGTGGTAGTTGTTGTGGGCTGGGGGTTGGGGGCTGTTGTGGTTGGGCTGATGAGGGTTGTTGTGGTTGTGGTGATGGTGGTTGTTGTTGTGGTGGTCGTTGCTGTGGTGATGGTTGGCAGTGGTTGGAGGGTGTGTTGGTTGTTGTGGTGATGGTGGTTTTTTGGTGATGGTGGTTGTAGTGGTTGTCGCTGTAGTTGTGGTGGTTTTGTGGTGATGATGGTTTTTGCTGTAATGAGATTAGTTGTTGTTGTGGTGATGATGGTTATATAAAGAGTTGTGAAGATGATGGGTGGCGGGTTGTATGGGGTGCTTGCATTTATAGAAGTGATGAGAATAGTGGTGGTTTGATGGTAGGTTGTGTAAGGAGGATTGATGGTTTGTGAGACATTCTCCGAGAAAGCTACGAAGAAAAACATTATGGGATAAAAATATATAAAAAAATTTAGTTATAAATAGGTTTAATAATAGAAGTTTTAAAATTAAAGTTTGAAAAAAATTATTCTATAATTGAAGAAGTTTAAAAGCGGTAGTTCTATAAATAAATAAGTTTTTGAAAAGAATTTCTATAAATAAACTGTTTTACAATAAATAGCACATAGTCCTATAAATAGACAAAGGTACTATAAATAGACCAACTTATAGTCAATCCTGGAGAGCATGGTAACTCGAGTCCTGCCAGCGCCACAAGGTTCCATGACGTAATGACAGGCGTGTACTTCCGGTCTGATCATGGAGAGGAGCTGAAGAGACTTGGATGGGAGGTTGTAGTAGCTTTGGAAGGTGGGTGGGTTCGGTTGAGTGTTGGGTGATGAAGATTGGTGGGTGTTAGGGGTAGAGGATGGGTGGGCGGTGGGTGAAGGTGGGTGGGTGTTGGGGATTGAGGTAGGTGTAGATGTTTTTTGGGAAGGTTCTTGTTTGGTGTTGGATGTTGATTTTGTGTTGTTAGTTTCGGCTGTCGCAGTTGTTGTTTTGTTGTTGTTAGTAACAGCTGTTGCTGTTGTTGCTGTTACAATACATTCCTTGCTTTGAAGACACGAAACACCTTCATAGACACCCCCAAAAGATCCTCTAGTTTCGGAGTGGGGTGTTTCAGAATGGGGTATTTCTTGGTGGGTATTTTTGAGGAAGGAATAAGTTTTGGAATGGTCGACTGACTGACTGACCAGCATGCATGAACCGTGAGGAAGGTCGGTGCACCAGGATCTGTGGTTGTGGTGGTTGTTTGTGGTAGTGGTTGTGGTGGTTGTTTGTGGTAGTGGTTGTGGTGACTGTTTGTGGTGGTGGATGTGGTGGTTGATGATAGTTGTTTTGGTTTGGTCTGTGGTATTTGTGTTGTGAAGGTGGTGATAGTAGTGGTGGTAATGGTTTTTAGTGTTTGTGACTGTTGTGGTTACACTGTAGTTTGTGAGTAGTGGTTTGTGGTGGTTGTTTTCAGTGGTTTTCAGTAAAGTCTCAACTTTACGTGTTCGTTTAAACTGGTAATGCTGAAGAGAATAGAAACTTGTAGATTTTGTTAGAACTGACAAACCAACAAAATACCCACCAAATTTTATAACCCACAAAACACCCACAAAACACCCAAAAAGCCTACAACCCACAAAACCCCCACAAAACACTCACAAAGCCTCATAACCCAAAAAACCCCAACACCCCTCAAAACACCACCCAGCCTTCCCACCCCACCTCAGCTCGGTGAAGATCCTGGGTTGGTGAGGAGCCAGTGAGTTGATGACGTATTGGAAGACTTCCGTTGATGGCCCCATCCTCTCCAGCACTCTCCACTTCAGCACCTCTCTGTCCCATGAGGTCCTATCCCTCAACACCTGGATTGGGAAGGATGGATCGAAGGGATTTATAGTTTTACAAAAATATTTCTAGTATCTTTTTTATTTTACTTTTCATGATAATTTTTCCATTTTTAAAGGTTTTTTTCATAAACAGAGTAACAATAAAAAATAATGTTTTTACATCTTATTAAATTCAAGCTTTATAAGTTTATTTATTCATAAATATCTTTAATCATATATTCTTTAAAATATATATATATATGTACATATATATATATATATATATTTATATATATTTGTATTACTATTATTATTTTTATTTTTATTCAGACCCTCCCCCCCCCAGCACCTTGGTGAGGATTTCGGTGGGCGGGGCATCGATGATGATTGACGTGCGCCAGAGGTGCAAGAGGCAGTTGTCATCACTCATCCTCTTGAAGGACACCTCCACGAAGTTTGATGAGGAAGAGGAAGAAGAAGATGAAGTGGATGAAGAGAAGGAAGAAGAGAATGGAAAAAATGGCGGTGATGATAATGATTCTGGGTTTATGTGCATTGTGGAGCTCCACCCTTTGGTGCTTGACTTGTTTTCCTGGGATGGATGGATGAGATGGATGGATGAGATGGATGGATGGGAGAGATGGATGAATGGGAGAGATGGATGGAAAAGGTAGATGAGTAGAAAAAATAAAGTAGGTGGATGAGTGGAGGAATGAATTGAAAAGGTGGATGGAAGGAAGGATGGAGAAAGTGGATGGAAGGAAGGATGAAGGAGGTGAATGGAAGAATGGATAAAGGAAGTGGATGGAGGAAGTGGATGAAAGGATGGATGGAGGAAGTGGATGAAAGGATGGATGGAGGAAGTGGATGGAAGGAATGATGAAGGAGGTGGATGGATGGATGGACGGAGGAGATGGATGGAAGGATGGATGGAAGAGGTGGATGAAAGGATAGATAGAAGAATTGGATGAGTAGAGGAATGGATGGAAGAAGTGGATAGGTGGAGTGATGAATGTAGAGGTGGATGAGCGAAAGGATTTAGGATAATTATCATTATCATTATCTTTATAATAATAGTAATGAAAAAATTATAGTAAAAAATCCGAAAAACATTGTTAAATAATAATTTTTGAAAATACTTCAATGAAGATTTTTTTAATTAATTTAAAAAAATTAATTTTGAAATAACTTGAAAATTAATTTGCAGAAAAAAACAATCAAAAGAAGTAAAAATCTGCTAAAACCATTGAAAACTCATTAAAACAACCTTGACGAATTTGAAGAGTTCTTGTGCTCGATCGGTGCAGAGGGAGTGGTTGTAGTGGTGGCTGAGGTGGGAGTCTAAGTGGATGAGGTTGCACTGCCTGGAGTGGGTGGTGTCGAGAGATAAGCCGTCCTTCTCTTGCAGGAAGGTGTGGGCCTTGATCCGAGATTGAGCTAGGAGCTTTTGGTAGTTCTGTGGTTGAAGGGGGTTGGGTGGGTGAGTTGGGAGGGGGTTGGGAGTGGGTGGGTTGGGTAGGCTGAGAGTCGGTTGAGTGAGTTGAAGGTGGGTTGGGTAGGGTTGAGAGTCGGTTGAGAGTGGGTTGAGAGTGGGTTGGGTGGGTTGAGGGTGGGTTGAATGGGTTGAGGATGGGTTGAATGGGTTGAGGATGGGTTGAATGGATTGAGGATGGGTTGAATGGGTTGAGGATGGGTTGGATGGGTTGAGGATGGGTTGGATGGGTTGAAGGTGAGTTGGGGGGGTTGATGAGAGGTTGGGTGGATTGGGTGAGTTGATATGGGGTTGAGTGGGTTGGGTGGGTTGATAAGGTTGAGGGTGGGGTGCGTGAATTTGAAATTTTTGACATGGAGTGGGTGGCAATGGTATAGTTGGCCAACTAACGACCAACAACACCAATTAACGACCAACAACACCAATTAACGACCAACAACACCAATTAACGACCAACAACACCAAAGAACAAACAACAACACAACTGAAAAACAACAAAACCAAGTAACAAAGAACAACTGCAGAGTAATTACGCCTTGTTGAACCCCAGGTCAATACATAGAGGAAGAAGAACAATGAACACACAAGTAACACATGTTAACACACAAGTAACATATGTTAACACACAAGTAACATATGTTAACACACAAGTAACACATGTTAACACACAAGTAACATATGTTAACACACAAGTAACAACAAGATCGTTGAGTAACAGCAGTTACTGGCAACCAGTAAATGGCAACCATAAGCAAACAACCGACAACACTAACTAACTAACATACAACGAAACCAACAACGCCAACAAACAAACAACAACACAAAAAAACAGCAACCAGACCCAACAACAAAGGTCAACAAACAACCACGCCCGCAAATAACAACACCAAGAAACAAAACAAGCACCCCTAACAACCCCACACCACTAACATCATCACCAGCACCACACCACACTAAATTACCAAAAACAACACCACACCATGACCACCAACAACAGCACACCACGACCACACCACCAACACCAACAACACCACCAACACCAACAACACCATTACCCCCACATTACCACCACACCAACCGAGAAGAGGGTAGGAGCGTTATCGATGAGATAACACAAGCAGTCCTGCGCGTGCTTCTGCTGCATCATGTACTTGCTGTACAAGTTCTTCTTCTTGATCCCCTGGCCCGAGGAGGAGGAGGAGGAGAACGAAGATGGTGGAACGAGGTGGAAAAGGGAAGGCGTGAGACACAAAGCTAGGTTTGTGGTGGACATCTGTGGGGGTTGTGGATGGAGGTAGAATTTTATTTTCGAGATTTTTTTTCAATACCCATTTTCAAATCATTTTCACTTTTATTCAATTTATTCTGAATTAATATTAATCATTATTTATTTCCAATTTTATTCATTTATTTGACTTTTTATTTTTTTATTTTATTTCATTTTTTGGTAGTGTTTTTGACATTAGACGTTTAGTTTTGAATAACTTGAACCTCCCTTGGTTCCTTTGGCGTCTCATAGGTCCTAGCTTCTAGTATAAGATTTATTATTATTATTTTCTTATTTTATTTTAATAGCTTCTAGTATTAGATTTATTATTATTGTATTATTATTTTATTTTAATAGCTTCTAGTATTAGATTTATTATTATTATTTTATTATTACTATTTTGATGATATTATCCCTATTTTCATCATTATTTTTAATGATATTATTATTATTATTATTATTGATATCATTATTTTTATTGTTAAAACTTATTAATTATATTATTAATATTTATAATAATAATTTTATTTTTCGCTAATATTACTTTTAATTTTCATTAGTTTTTCCATTTCATGTTAATTTTATTTTTTTGAATATTATTTTTTTTTTTTTTTAAATTATTATTATTATTATTATTATTATTATTATTATTATTTTCTATTTTCATTTATTTTTTTATTATTATTCTTATTATTATTTTTATTTTTATTATTATTTTTTATTTTATTTTTTTTTTATTATTATTTTTATTATTTTTATTATTATTATTTTTATTTTTATTTTTATTACTATTATTATTATTATTATTATTATTATTATTATTATTATTATTATTATTATTATTATTATTATTATTATTATTATTATTATTATTATTATTATTATTATTATTATTATTATTATTATTATTATTATTATTATTATTATTATTATTATTATTATTATTATTATTATTATTATTATTATTATTATTATTATTATTATTATTATTATTATCATTATTATTATTATTATTATTATTGTTATTATTATTATTATTATTATTATTATTATTATTATTATCAATATTATTAATTTCTTTTACATTATTTGCATTATTATTTTTATTAATGTTATTATTAATGTTAATATTAATAATGATCAACAGAAGTTCCTTATTATTATATATTTTTTAATTAAACTTAATTTTTGAAGCGCCAAATGAAGCAACAACGATGACAGAAGGCAATTGAATCAATAATTGAACCGATTAAGAGGAAGCAATCAGACCGATTGAGTTAAATACCCATTCAATTAAAACAACCGAATTAATTAGCCTGCTTATCAGCCTTCTATTATTGCAATTTGGTTTTCATCCTTTTTATAATGTTTTGGTTTTATTTAACTAATAATAATATTAATAATAATTAAAAAAACAATAATTATATCAATAATATAAATAATAAAAATAACAATAATCCATGATTATCAAAATCAGAGTGGTGATTAATAAAAAAAAAATTCGATAAATTAACAAAAATCATGAGAGTATGATTAATAATTACAGGTGATTTGAATGATGAATTAATCATGTAGATTATGATTATGAATTATTCTGAATACGGGTGGGGATTAGAAGGGGTAAGTGGGAGGAAGTGTGAGGAAAGGTGATTGATGGGTGAGGAAAGGGTGAGTGATGGATGAGGAAGGAGAGAGTGATGGGTGAGGAAGGAGAGAGTGGTGGGTGAGGAAGGAGAGAATGATGGGTGAGGAAGGAGAGAGTGATGGGTGAGGAAGGAGAGAGTGATGGGTGAGGAAAGAGAGAGTGATGGGTGAGGAAGGAGAGAGTGATGGGTGAGGAAAGGGTGAGTGATGGGTGAGGAAAGGGTGAGTGATGGATTAGGAAGGAGAGAGTGATGGGTGAGGAAAGAGAGAGTGATGGGTGAAGAAGGAGAGAATGATGGGTGAGGAAGGAGAGAGTGATGGGTGAGGAAGGAGAGAGTGATGGGTGAGGAAAGAGAGAGTGATGGGTGAGGAAGGAGAGAGTGATGGGTGAGGAAGGAGAGAGTGATGGGTGAGGAAGGAGAGAGTGGTGGGTGAGGAAGGAGAGAGTGATGGGTGAGGAAGGAGAGAGTGATGGGTGAGGAAAGAGAGAGTGGTGGGTGAGGAAGGAGAAAGTGGTGGGTGAGGAAGGAGAGAGTGATGGGTGAGGAAGGAGAGAGTGATGGGTGAGGAAGGAGAGAGTGATGGATGGGGAAGAGGTGAGTGATGGGTGAAGAAGGGGTGAGTGATGGGTGAGGAAGGGGAGAGTGATGGGTGAAAGGCAGGTGGAAGAAAAGTGGGTGAGATGGAGTAGGTGAGAAGAGAGATAGTGACCTTGGTGAGGGGGGAACGGAGAGAGAGATGGTGGAGGAAGAGGATGAGGGTGTGAGCAACTTCTCTGTGGTCAGGAGGCATGAGGATCAGACATGCCTGTAACACCTCCTGTAAGTAGTCGCTGTGGATGTCTGTGGGTAGTGGGGGTGGATGGAGTGGTGGTGGTTAGTGGATGAAGGTGGTGGCGGGTGAATGGAGGTGTGTGGTTGAAATGATGATGATGAATGTTTGTGGGCAGAAGAGGGAAGACAGTTGGGATGGTAGTCCATGATGAATTAATAATAACAGCTACTGAAACAGTAAAATGAAAATAGCACTTCAACAACGACAAAAGTAAAAACACCACTACAAATGTTAACATCAACAACACCACCACCAACGTTAACAACAACAACAAAACAATGCCACCACCAACGTAAACATCATAACACAACACCAACAACTACAACAACAGTCAAAGTAACACCACGACACCACCACCGACTTTTAAACGCATTAATGGCGAGTTTGGTGAATTTTTTGTTGAAGAGTTTTTCTGGAAGGTTCTTGAGGAAGAGTCGAACCAGGTCTGCCAGATCGTACACACACACGTTCTCGTAGTCGATTGCGTCTGTTTCGTTTGTTTGTTTGTTCAAGTTTGTTTGTTTGTTTGTTTAAGTTTGTTTGTATTTGTTTATTTTTTTGTCTTTTTGTATATTTGGTTGGTTTTTTGTTTGATTAGTTGTTTGGTTGGCTGTTTGTTTGTATGTTCGTTCTTTATTGCCTTATTTTGTTGCTATTGTTGTTGATTGTGATGGTGGTTTTGTTTGTTTGTTTTTTGTGAGTGGTGTTTTTTGATTCGTTTACTGGAGCTGTTGGCACTTATTTTGGTGCTGCCTTTATGTTGTTATTTTGCGAAAGTAACAGAAATAAAAGCTATAAAAAACAAAACAGCAACACTAACAACACAAAAACAATAACAACACAACCAAAACTACAATAACAACATAAAAACAACTAAAATAACAACACAACAACAACTACAATAACAACAAAACAATAACTAAAATAACAACTACAATAACAACACAACAACTGCAATAACAACATAACAACAACTAAAAAAACAACACAACAACAACTAAAAAAACAACACAACAACAACTGCAATAACTACACAACAACAATAGCGACGACAGTAAAAGCACTCACCATAGTGATTGAGAGTGGCTTGATACAGATCTCTGACGCGGTTTTTAGAGCCAGGTTTTCGAAAGATGCCTTCACAGTCTTTGTGGGTTCGTTTGAGGTGCTTCATAGCTAGTAGAATACACCTGGGAAGTGACTGACCCTCCCTCACTCTCAAGACCTCTAAAGGGAGACCGAAAAGTCCTTGGGGGGTGTCACTCTCCCGTCGCTTATCGATGTTTGAAGACTTTTTGTTGTACTTGGCTGCTCGAGGACTAGCGGAGCTTGATGTCTTGGAGGTTCTGCTCTCCTTGGAGGTTCTGATGTCCTTGTACTCAGAAAGGTTCAGTGGCTTTGAGCTTTTGTCTGTTAGGCTGGAAGGTTTGTGGTGGGTTGGTGGGGGGTTGGTGGTGAGTATTGGGTGGTTAGTGGTAAGTAGTGGGTGGTTGGTGGGTTGGTGGGTCATTGGTTGGTGAGTCGTTGGTGGATGGTGGGTGGATTGTGGGTTAGTTTAGTGCCTGTTCATTTTTTCAAATACTAGAAAAAGTTGCAAAAAAGATTTGAGTTGTGGTGGTGAAGGTGGTTGCTTCAAAAATTGATGGTTGTGGTGGTTGGGTTGTGGTGGTTGGGTTGTGGTGGTTGAGTTGTGGTGGTTGGGTTGTGGTGGTTGGGTTGTGGTGGATGGGTTGTGGTGGATGGGTTGTGGTGGGTGGGTTGTTGTGGATGGGTTGTGGTGAATGGGTTGTGGTGGATGGGTTGTGGTGGGTGGGTTGTGGTGGATGGGTTGTGGTGGGTGGGTTGTGGTGGTTGGATGAATGGAAAAGAATGAATGCGTGAAAGATTGTGGTCTTGAAACTCTACGGGGTTAATGCCAACATAATAATATTCGTATCTGTATTGTATTGTATTGTATTGTATTTTATTGTATTGTATTGTACAGTTTCGTTTTTTGTATTGTATTGTATTGTTTTGTTTTTTAT
>OX387257.1:4010525-4015525 GCA_947562095.1 Branchellion lobata | reverse complement strand
GTTATATTTAATAAAGAAGGAGCATGTTGTGGGGTTTTAATAAATGGATTTTTCTGGTTTTAGAAGGTTTTAAATTTAATTAAAAGTAAATAAATATCTGAAAATAAAAATAAATAAATAAAAATTTGTTTTATTATATATCAAAATATCATAAAATATTAATAAGTTTATTAATATTCATTAATATTAATAATTTCTGTTATAGATTAAATCGGTCATGACACATTAAATTGCCATTCCGAGGGGTAGTTATTTTTTCATAGTTTTTTAAAATTTAATAAAATGACCATTAAAAAATAAATTTAAAAATTGTTTTTGGTGCAAAGTTTTTATTCCGTGAGTCATTACTTTTGAACATTTTTATTGTTTGCGAGACTGTTTTTTATATTTTTTTATATTTTTATTTTAATTAATTAACAAAAAAATTAATTAGGTTTTCAGGATTCAATTTTTTATATTTTTCAGAATTCTGAACTTTCAATTGTACTTAATTTTTATTCGATTTTTTTATTATTTTGTGATTTTTACTTTTGTTTAAATATCATATATTGATTAATGAATGAATGAACGAATGTAAAATTTGTTATAGCACACAGTTCGCAAACTAGGTTGCCTCAGAGGCGCTTAAGCTCAATCAAGGATTAAGTTAGAGAAAGGTCTTGGTAAAGGTGAGTTTTTAGTAGTTGAAGAAAATTCAACGGCAAAGTTGATGAGCGGAGGTTTGGTGGAAGAGACTTCGGGGTAGTGTGAGAAAAAGAGCGATAAGCGAAGAGGCTAGAGGAAACGGGCTGATGCAACAGGGAGTCAGTTTGAGAGGATCTAAGTGATTCATTCGGGTGTCGAATGTGATGAAGATCGTATATGTAAGTTGGTTGAAAGAGTGAGAATATTTCCTGCAAGCAAGCTTACTTTGATTGAACTTTTATTTATAATGATTTGAGTTCAAAAGAATTCAACAACCACTTAAGAAGTGGGAAATAATTTTAAATAATTTTAATTAATAATTAATTAATTAATTAGAAAATTGATATTTTTAAAATAATTTAAATCAATTTATAGATTAATCTTATTTTTTTAATAAAAAATAAATTAATTAATCTATTATCCGATTTAGTTATTAATTAACTGAAATATTAATTGGTTTGAATATTTATTAATTGAAATATTAATAGCGTTAATTGCAAATTAAAAAAAAAAAAGAGTTATGAGTACAAGGTGACCATAATAGAGACAAATCCTTTAATTATTAGCTTTGGATTCCTTGGTCCATTGAAGGCTCTATGAGGCCGAATATTGTCAAAATGTTGAGCAACATTATGCATCTTACAATACTACCGCTTCTGGTATATAACAACATTTGGTAAATATAACGGAGCTTTATAGCACATTGAAATACGTTATAGCGAATTATTACCTCTAATGTAACACATGGCGACACGTACAACAACTAACGAAAAACATTTATTCATAAACGAACCCAAAACATGACGAAATATTAACTCATTTGTTGCAATTAATATCGAAAACACACAAAATCAACAACAAAGACGCTATACACCGTGTTGCAGCTTAACAGCAAACAACAATAACATCGTCGCGTCTCCACAGCAACATATAACACCAACAAAAACATTTAAAACCGAAAAAACATCAACAACAGCACTTACTACCACCGCATGCTGCACTATATGAAAACAAAAACAACAACAAAATCAGCAAAAACAGTAGCAACAACAAAAACAGAAGCAATGAGAAAACAAACAAAAACAACAACAGAAAAAACTACAACAACACCACGCCTACTTAGAGGGTCTCCTGGTAAGAGAGGATCCCACTCCCGAGTCACAGCGGTCCCTCGTTGTCATTTCCGGATAGATCCATCCATCATCATCTTCGTCCTCATCGTCCTCATCATCTTCGTACTCTTCCTCCTCCTCTTCGTCTGTCTCTATGTACTTCTTAGTGTCGTTCGTTGTCGCCTCCTTCGGTGGTGTGCTGTGGCACTCGAAGCTTTGTGTTTCTGTGCTACTAACTGCCACATCAGCTTCTACCGCATTTTCTTTCGTCATGTTTTTTTCAACCAAAATTTTTCCACCTAAACCCTCTTCAACCAAAACACCTTCAACCACACCATCCCCTCCAATCTCCCTCCCTCCAGTCTCCCCTTCTTCAATCTCCCTCTCTTCAATCTCACTCTCTCTTATCACCCTCCTCTTAACCCCTCCTTCCTCCTTCCCACCTCCTTCCAGCTCATACTCCACGCTTGAAATGCGTGCCAAAGGAGCGTTCTTCCTTGTCATTCTTCCTTTACTTCTTTCTCTGCTCTTCGCATCACTATCTTTTTCTCTGCCTTTTTCTTTTTTTTTTTCTTTAACCTCTTCTCTACCATTCTTTCTACTCTTCTTCATACTCTCTTCTCCTCTACCAACCTCGCTGGCTACGACATTATACTTTTTGTTGTTGTTCATATTGATTTTGTTTTCATTTTTATTAATATTATGTACAATTGAATTGTTTTTGTTATTATTTTTTATGTTAATAATCTTATTATTATTGTTATTATTAGTTATACTTTTTAGCTTGGTAACTTTCCCATCTTCCTTTCCATCTTGTTCCTTCTCTTTTATTTTTCTCTCCTTTTTATTTTTTTTCCTATTTTCTTCTTCCTCTTCTTCCTCCTCCTCGTTCTCCTCCTCTTCCTCCTCCTCCTCTTCATTCTCCTCATCCTCCTCTGCACCCATGTCGCCAGCCGTTTGTATTGTACCCTTGCTATATTTAGACTCGTCATTATTTGTGTTTTTGGTAATTACACTTTTAGACTTTTTGTTTTCAATTTCCGCTTCAAAGTGTTTTCTCTTTTGATTAAAAATGGCGTCTGTAATTTCGTTGACGCGTTTAACGTCCTCATTGTTTTTGTGATCAACTACCATAGCGTCACTATTAATATTATTTTTATCATTTTTAGTATTAATCTCAATAATTTTATTATTTCTTTTTTCGTTAATATTGTTCGTTTTGTTATTTTTTTTGTCTTTTTTGCTTACACATACGTTCTTTTTATTATTATTATTATTATTGGATTTTATATCGTCTTCGACATTCTCATCGTTATCATCCTCATCATTATCAAATCCATGATTATTTTCATTCTCGTCTTCTTCTTCATTCCTTTCATCACCATTTTCATCTTCATCATCCTCATCCTCATTGTCATCATCCTCATCCTCATCCTCATCCTCATCATCATCATCATCATCATCGGGCTTATCAAGTTCATCTCGTTCGCCATCTTCATATTGTTTATCATCGGCGAACGAGTAAGATGGATGGGCGGATGGATTTTGGGTGTGAGGAAAAGAGAAGGTGTTAACGTCGGTGGATGAAGGAGTTATCATGCTGCCTGATGGACGGAAGGATTTTGTGGATGAATTAATGAATGGATAAATGGATAAATGAATTAATATAAGATTTTTGTGGGTCTTTTAATGAATGAATAAATAAAAGAGTTTTGGATAGATTAACAAAGAAGTTTTGGATACATTAACAAAGGGGTTTTAGATAGATTAATAAAGGGGATTTGGATAGATTAATAAAGGGGATTTGGATAGATTAATAAAGGGGATTTGGATAGATTAATAAAGGGATTTGGATAGATTAATAAAGAGGATTTGGATAGATTAATAAAGGGGATTTGGATAAATTAATGGATGTATACAGCTTTAAAAGACAACTGGAAGAGTCATCAGATAAAGAAATGAATGTAAAATTTTGAATGGATTAATGGATGGGTTGGATTGTGGATGAATGGATGGATGGGTTGAATTGTGGATAAATGGATGGATGGGTTGAATTGTGGATGAATGGATGGATGGGTTGAATTGTGGATGAATGGATGGATGGGTTGAATTGTGGATGAATGGATGGATGGGTTGGTTGGTGAATGGATGGATGGAAAGACGAAAGAATAAATGAATGAACAGATCTTCATTGCAGAGAGTTGGGAAAACAGATGAAGAAATTTTAAAACGCTTCTTTGTTTTTTGAGTGAGCTGGTCTGGAGTGGTACGACCCAAAAAAACCTCAAAACATAATAAACAAAGATAAGTTTTTTTTATTATTATTAAAATTAAATATTTTTAATTTTTGAGATTTAATAATTTTAAACAAATAATCCAACAATTATGAATAAATTAAATAATTAATTAAAAATAAATATCATAAAAATATAAATTAATTAATGAAACAAAAATTAAAAAAACCAACAAAATTGAATGAAAAAATAAAAACACAATCAAGATTTTTTTAATTATTAAAACGTGAGGAAAAACTTAAGATTTGAAATTTTGAATAACAAAATAAAAACTGAAATAAAAATTGAAATAAAAACTAAAATAAAAACTGAAATAAAAACTGAAATAAAAACTGAAATAAAAACTGAAAGAGCAAACATGAAGAGTGTCGGGTTTAATGGTGAGAACAGACACAACGAATTACATCACACACGCACGTCACATGATTCATTTTCATTTTAAGCTTCTTTCATCCATTAAACTTTTCTTCCAACCTCCTCATCCACCAAACCATCCTTCTTCCTACCTCCTCATCCACCAAACCATCCTTCTTCCAACCTCCTCATCCACCAAACCATCCTTCTTCCTACCTCCTCATCCACCAAACCATCCTTCTTCCTACCTCCTCATCCACCAAACCCTCCTTCTTCCTACCTCCTCATCCACCAAACCATCCTTCTTCCTACCTCCTCATCCACCAAACCATCCTTCTTCCTACCTCCTCATCCACCAAACCATCCTTCTTCCCACCTCCTCATCCACCAAACCCTCCTTCTTCCTACCTCCTCATCCACCAAACCATCCTTCTTTCTATATTTGAACAATTTTGTTTTCTCATCATTTGATAAATGAATGAATGAATGAAAGAATCTTCTTCTTCTTCTTCTTCTTCTTCTTCTTCTTCTTCTTCTTCTTTTTCTTCTTCTTCTT
>OX387257.1:4004739-4010325 GCA_947562095.1 Branchellion lobata | reverse complement strand
AATACCTTGTAATTAGTTTTAATTGAGGCTTCGACGCTTGAAAGCTTAACTTAACCTATCATCTATTTTTTTAAATTATTTTTTATTTTATTTTTTATTTATTCACGTATTTATTTAGTTTTTAATTTGTATAAATGTATTTACGTAGGAATGTGCGTAAATATGTATTCATTTGTATACAAAATATACAAATGACTGAGGTACAGTTTAATAAACAGTAAATGAGTCTTCAACGGTTTCCTAATCGTCAGTTTTGTCATCAGTGAGTGCAAAGATTACTAAAGATACCACAATATTTAGGCTCACATAATAATTTAATCAAGTACTCAGAAGTAGAAAGGCGTAATCAACAACATTTAAAGATATTCAACAAAACAAACAAACAAACAAACAACAGTGCAGAAACGCACATTCAATGGTACAAAATACTTAATTTCAAAAAATATATACTCAAAACTACAAACTTAACCAACAAGACAAAGACGCACTTTTAACGAAATAGTTAATGACACAAAAGGGGATAATCACCGACACAGAGGCATATTTAACGATACAGAGGCATATTTAACGATATAGAGGCATATTTAACGACACAGAGGCATATTTAACGATACAGAGGCATATTTAACGATACAGAGGCATATTTAACGATACAGAGGCATATTTAACGACACAGAGGCATATTTAATGACACAGAGGCATATTTAACGACACAGAGGCATATTTAACGACACAAAGAGGCATATTTAACGATACAGAGGCATATTTAACGATACAGAAGCATATTTAACGATACAGAGGCGTATTTAATGACATAGAGGCATGTTTAACGACACAGAGGCATATTTAATGACACAGAGGCATATTTAATGACATAGAGGCATATTTAACGACACAGAGACATATTTAACGACACAAAGAGGCATATTTAACGGCACAAAGAGGCATATTTAACGGCACAAAAATATACTCCTAATTGACTAGTCTCGTAAATAGATTAGATGACAAGGCGGTGATGAGAAAGAAGAGAAGGAGGGAGAGAAAGATGAGAATGATGAAGAGGAGGAAGAAGAAGATGGTGTGTAACATAAGATGCCTGTGTTTGCACAACCAATCATAATCCTATCTAAGGGTTTCTCTATTTTTATGAAAATTCACTTTAACTTTCAGTTTTTTTTGTTTTTATTTGAAAGAAAAAGATTAAAAAAAACAATAAAATAAAATAAAAATGAAAAGAATTATATCGGATTATCAATCTTAGTTTTTATGACTAATAAAATTATTTTCAAGTTATTAAATTTGTTTTTTTAATAACTAAATTTTATATATAGTGTTTTTGATTTGAATATTCATATCAACTTTTTCAATTTTTTTTATTCAAGAATATTTTTAAAGTTTTTTCAAAATAATTTTGCTGGACTTATTTTGATTATTTTTTTAAATATTAAAATTAAAATATTAAAATTGTTTTTTAAATAATATTTTACATCATGCCCTATTTGAGGTTATCCTTCGTTGGCTTTTGCACTATAGTCGGATAATCCGTAATCGATGTTGGCGATGAAAAAAACTGTTATTGAAATTATTCATTTTCAAAATACGCAGAAAATATTTATATAAAAAAAATATGATTTTTTTTGTTTTATGAAAACATAGTTGAAAAAAAATATTTAAACGTAAAAAATGAAAATAAACCAAAAATTTTTAATAAAAAGTATATGAAATTCGGGTTTCCGAAAAAATGAAAATAGTCAGATAAATATGAACAAAAAATTGAAAAATAACTTGTACAAAGAAAATGAAGTTAAAAATTAAAAATCAAATACAAAAAATACAAAGATACACAAGTTACGATGTATACAAGGAAAATAAAGAATGCAATAAACAATGAACACTAAGGCGTTGGTATAAACATTAAATTTTTTTATAAACAATACAATACTTGTATGAACAATACAAAAAGTTGTAAAAACAATACAAAAGTTGTAAAAACAATACAAAAGGTGTAAAAACAATACAAAAGTTGTAAAAACAATACAAAAGTTGTAAAAACAATACAATAGCTGTAAAAACTATACAATACTTGAGAAAACAATACAATAGTTGTTTAAACAATACAATACATGGAACAACCTTTAATTATACAAAAATATGTCATCAATACACATTGATCAAAATTTGAATTTTTTATATAAAAATCAAACTATTTTCACAAGTTTTTATTCATACAATGAAGTGATACAAAAATTAAAAAATAGAACGAAGTAATCTACACGATTTTATTGCAAATTAGATACAAAAAAAAGAACAACCCAAAATCAATCATACTTGAATAATACAATATGAATAAAAACAGTTGCAATCAATAAACAATAGATTTGATTGAAATACAAAAACAGATAAAAAAACACAAACAAAAATAGATTAAGAAGTTCACAAAAAAAATAAAAATGGGTACGACGAAAATACAAGAGATAAAAATAGTATACAAAAGATATAAATAGTATACAAAAGATATAAATAGTATACAAAAGATAAAAATAGTATACAAAAGATATAAATAGTATACAAAAGATAAAAATAGTATACAAAAGATATAAATAGTATACAAAAGATAAAAATAAGATACAAGAGATACAAGTTAGATACAATACTGGTACAAATAAGATACAAAGTCAGATACTAAGACATATACGAAGGAGGTAGAGCAGATAGAGTTCCCAGTGCCACTCACCAGCAAGTTGTGGGTTGAGATAATACAACGACTCCAACAGCATTTCCAGATCAACATTGCTTGGTTGTTGTTGCTGTTGTTGTTGTTTTTGTTGTTTTTGTTTTCGTTGTAGTTGCGCTAACTGTTCGTTGAATGTTGTTGTCGTTGTTAATCGTTGTTGTTGTTGTTGTTGTTTCTGGTCTTGTTGCAGTTGCTGTTGTATTTTCCGTTTCTGTCTTTGTTGTTGTTGACGTTGTTGTAGCTGTTGTTGTTGTCGTTGTTGCTGTTGTTGGTGTTGTTTTTGCATTTTGAAAGCTTCTTCTTGTCGTTACTGCTTCAGGTTTGGTTTTGCTTTTGAAGTGTTTGATGTTGTTGCTGCTGTTGGTGCTGCAGTTGTTGTTGTTGCAGTTGCTGTAGTTGTTGAGGTTGTCGTTGCGATATCTTAAATCTTGTGTCAGCAAACGTCACTCGTCATCGTCCTTATGGGGTGTCGTATTGTGAAGTTATCAACTTTGAAATAACAGGAATTCACTCGGCAAACAATCAACCCCAGCTGAGCTGCACAATCAAGAGTTTAAACCCCTTTTTATTGCAATAAATAAGTCAAAAACTCTCAATTCCTTGAATACCTGTCGTACATTCAGTCATTTCTTAATCAAACTATCTTTTTTATCGTCTTTTTTTTATTAAGGTGCCTAAAAAGTCATTCTTCAGACGTGTATTTATTTGGGCATAACAATTTTGTTTCCAAGTTATTCTCGCTATATTAATTAATTAATTTTTTAAAACTTTGAATTATTTATTTTTCTATAATTAAAAAAAATTTTTTTTTTCATTTTCAATATAATTAATCTATTTTGAATTATTTTTTTGTATTTTCGAGTGAATTCATTGGTTTTTATTGATCCTTCAACTCTTGAGCCTCTTATGCATAGAGACGTCTGTTTTATTTTATTCTTTCTTCATTCATTCACTACATTCTTTGTCTTATTCATTCATTCATTCTTTCTTTCATTCCCTCACTAGTTTTATTCATTCATTCGTTCCATTCATCGGTGTTTAGTCATACATTCGTTGACTCATCCACCCACCCATCTTTTCATACAACCATGCATCAATTCCAACAATTCATCCACCCATCCATTCATCCAACCACCCATTCATCCAATTACCCACCCATCCATCCATTCATCAATCCACCACTTATTCAGTCATAAATCCTGGTTTACACACCCATTTCTTCATCTCTTCATCCACCCACTTACCAATCTAATAACTTAATCTAATCTAATCATTTCAATACAATACAATGCAAATACAGTGATTATTATGTTGGCAATAACCCCTTGGAGTTTGTATACCACTCAAAATAACTTTTCTTAATCATTCTAACTAACATAACTTTTCTTAATCATTCTAACTAACATAATAACTTTTCTTAATCATTCTAACTAACATAATAACTTTTCTTAATCATTCTAACTAACATAATAACTTTTCTTAATCATTGTAACTAACATAATAACTTTTATTAATCATTCTAACTAACATAATAACTTTTCTTAATCATTCTAACTAACATAATAACTTTTCTTAATCATTCTAACTAACATAATAACTTTTCTTAATCATTGTAACTAACATAATAACTTTTATTAATCATTCTAACTAACATAATAACTTTTATTAATCATTCTAACTAACATAATAACTTTTCTTAATCATTCTAACTAACATATTCTAAGATAATCATTTACATAGCGTCTCTTAATCCTTCAAAAGCCTTTCCATGGGAACCTCTTTGCCCGCTGTTGAGCATCCAGGCCACCGTTTGCATTCGAACCAGGAACACCTGTCTTGCGTCCAAACCACTCAAGCACTGAGCCACCCTAGCACGCCATCTGTTCTTCACTTGATTTGCCGCTTAACAACTCGGGCCTAACCGGGAATTGAACCTTGAACCTCAGGCCTAAAAACCAAAAAGCTTACTTACCACCGGGCTGAATTCATCCATTCATTAAGTATTTAACACCCAACGTTCAATAATTCATTCAACCATTCACTCATTCAATCTACCATTCACTCATTCAATCTACCATTCACTCAGTCATTCAACCATTCACTCATTCATTCTACAATTCACTCATTCATTTTACCATTCACTCATTCACTTTATCATTCACTCATTCATTAATTTTTCTATTCATTCATTTCTTCACTCAATTAACAGGCCATTTTTCAGTCGAGAAAGATTTTAATATATATTTTTTTCAAGTTTTTTCTTCCTCCTTTCCATCCATCCATCTCTTTGTCACTTTTATACATCTATCCATCCATCCCCTTCAACCATCTGTCTGTCTGTCATCCTTCCTTTGTACACCTTTCCTCATCCATCCATCATTACTCTTCCATCTTCAAACTTCATAACAGGGATTAAACATCCAATACGGCCTCAAAGCTTTATGGCGTTACGGCCAGTATGATAATATACAATTCTTGTATTGTATTGTATTTTGTTGTTTTGTGTTGTATTTTATTTTATTGTATTGTATTTTTTTATTATTATATTGTATTTTTTTTAAATTGTATTGTATAAAAATATAATATACAACAACTTATTACAATAATTTATATTATAATACATTCAATTATATTATAGGTATATATTAAGGTATTAAGGTATATATTACTTTCGAGTATATTTTAATTGGTATGTATTATAGTTAATTAATTATACAAACACAACGAATCGTTACATAATGAAAACTGAATAATTGTATGAGATATACATGTGCGATGAGGAGATGGAAATGGTACAATGAAAAAAGTTATGTACAATACGATACAAAAAAATAAAATACGCTATGAAAAAA
>OX387257.1:3999739-4002239 GCA_947562095.1 Branchellion lobata | reverse complement strand
TATTGTAATTAAAAATATTATATTGTATAAGTATTATTGTAATTAAAAATATTATATTGTATAATTATTATTGTAATTATAGTGAAAAAATTAAAATAGAATGAAATAAATGAATAAAACATTACAATGAAAAACGTTATCGTCGGAACATGGTGCAGCTTGTAACGTCACCTTATCGCCACAATATTCAAGCAAGATTAAAACAACAGCAACGTCATAATCAATATAAACAGACGCATCAACAACATCAACAACACTAAAGTCAATAATAAAAACATAACGTCATAACAACAACATAAAAATCGACATAAACATCAACAATAACAACAATATTGACGCCACATAAATAAGACTTAAGAACACTGACAACAACAAAAACAATACACAAAAAGCAATAACAAAAACATCACCATAAATAAACAATAATATTTACGTCATAAAAATCAAAAGTACTAATAACAATAATAGCAAAATTATGAAGACTAATAGAAACAGTAACAACAATAATAACGTTGATATCAGCCTTTGCGATGACCCTAACAACAACATAAATTTCAACAAAAACAAAATTAACAATAATAACAACAAAAACAATAGCATAATTAACAAAAACAACAACAATAGCAAAGACACCAGCAACAGCAATAGCAAAGACACTAGCAACAACGGTAAGTATACATTAGCAACAACAATAAAACAACTTTTTAAACAAAATTGACACAACGTCCCCAACAAGAATACAACAAAACCAAAAAAAAAGATCAATTACAAACAAAATAAACACAACATTAGTAACAACATTAGTAACAACATCAGTAACAACATTAGTAACAACATTAGCAACAACCTTAGCAACAACATTAGCAACAACCTTAGCTACATCCTTAACAACAACCTCAGCAACAATCTTAGCAACAACCTTAGCAACAACCTTAGTAACAACCTTAGCAGCAACCTTAGCAACAACAACATGACTCCAAGCTTCATAGCTACTGTTCAAAAAGTAGCAAGTTGTAATGGTGTTGGTGAGTGATCTTTACTTGTGGTGTCGTATAAGTATAAGGAAAATTGGTACGCTGTTACTGATATTATTGATCTTATCAGTAGAGAGGCACGTATCAAGGATTAAGGTATAAAGAGAAGATTAGTAAGAAGAGATGAAAGATTAATGTGGGAATGTTGCAGTACCGGTCTACTCTAATCTAATCATTTGTATAGCGCTGATTCCACACTGCTAGAGCGCTTTACTGTTGTAGGAATGATACAGTACTGGTCTTGTACTGGATGTAGAGATGTGGAAGGATGTAGGAAGGTGTAGAAAAATGTGGGGAGGTGTAGAAGGATGTAGGAAGGTGTAGGGAGGTGTAGAAGGATGTAGGAAGGTTTGGGAGGATGTAGGAAGGTTTGGGAGGATGTAGGAAGGCGTGGGAGGATGTAGGAGGATGTAGGAAGGTGTGGGAGGATTTAGGAAGATGTGGGAGAGTATAGGAGGATGTAAGAGGATGTGGGAGAGTGTAGGAGGATGTAAGAGGATGTGGGAGAGTGTAGGAGGATGTGGGAGAGTGTAGGAGGATGTGGGAGAGTGTAGGAGGATGTAGGAGAGTGTAGGAGGATGTAAGAGAGAGTAGGAAGATGTTGGAGATGTGCAGATTCGCAATCAGATCAGTAGATTTGAATTTAAAGGCAGCCGCATGAGTCACTTGAGCCATAAGAAGCAGAATAAAAAGACAATTCTTTTTATACATATGTTTGTCGTTTTTATTGTTTTTTTTATTTTAATTTTTATTGTTTTATTTTATTTTTATTTTTATCGTTTTATTTTTTCTATATTATTATATTTATTAATTTTATTATTTCGATCTTTTTTTTTATTGTTTTAATTCTTCTTTTCGAAATTTTAATTCCTATTTCTAATACTTTCGTTTTTGTCTATTTTTTTATATATTCTTAATACTATTATTTTTTATTGCTTATTATTATTATTATTATTATTATTATTATTATTATTCTGTTTATTATTCTATTTTTCAACTGTTTTTGTTTTTATTATGCTCCATTTAAATCATTTGAAAATGGTTTTTGTTTTGTGAGGGATGCATAAATCATAAAGTTAAAAGTGAAATTAGTAGCTGTCTGACGATACATTAATTTTAAATTTTGGAATTATTATTATTATTATTATTATTAAACCAGTTAAAATTCATTTAATCACTAATTAATTATTATTATTAATTATTATTTTATTAATTTTCCAATATAATTAATCTTTGATTTTAAAATATTTATTCTATTCGAGCAACCTTTAATCTATTCTGCCAGATTACTAATAATAAGGGTAATGGGGATGATGATGATGATGATGATAATAATAATAATAATAATAATAATAATAATAATAATAATAATAATAATAATAATAATAATAATAATAATAATAATAATAATAATAATAATAATAATAATAATAATAATAATAATAATAATAATAATAATAATAATA
>OX387257.1:3974739-3994739 GCA_947562095.1 Branchellion lobata | reverse complement strand
AGGTTACATTCTTTAAAATCATATCTTATGGTGATTTTAATATGATTTTTATTTTATTCAGAATAATAATATTATTAATAATATTACTAAAAATATATCTTTTCTGATATAACCACTTTTAAAACGATTTCTCTCGATGTTTATCTTTGAAGTGGGTATTTATGAGAATAAAAATATGAATTTGAAATAATGTTTGATAAGTTGAAATGAGGTCAAGGGAAGGATCAGGTTTCAGACCTGACCTATATAAGAGCTTCAACATATAGCCCAAAATCTTCCTCTTTTTTTTTATTTTTTAGGGTGTATGTTTATATTTAATCTAAAATATATTTAACTCTGAATTACAAAAAATAATAATAAAAATAATAAGAATATTAATAATAATGATAATAGTAATAATAATAATAAGAACAATCAGAATAATAAGAATAATAATAATAATAAATAATAATAATGGAATATTGTGGAGTAGTAATAAAATAGCCTGAGACCAATGAAAATAAATAATTAGATTAGAAAAGATGAAGTCTCAAAAAAAAAACTTTTTTCAAATTAATTTATAATTAAAAAACAATAAAAAAAACCATTTAAATGAATAATTTAAAACATACTTATTCACAAAATTAAACATTCATTTGAAGAAAATTTTAAAAATATCTATTTAAGTGAATTTTTCTTTCAGACCTGTACTGTGCATCCTTCAGTACATACTAGTAACCCTCCTTCGGTTGTTCTCAATGCAAACGAAAAACGGAAGAAAAAAAACGGGCGAATTCACTTTACAGTCCATTCGGCCTAAAACCACTCAATTAATGTACTCCTCTGAAACACGCACACACACACACAAACACACACAAACACACACACAAGCACACGCACACACACAGACCTACAAAGAGAGAGAGAGAGAAAGAGAATAGAAAAAGAAGAGGAGGATAAAGAGAAAAAGAAAGAGAGTGAGAGAGAGAAGGACTTTATTTCTTGACAAGTCAGTTAAACGTAACAGAATTTTTCAACTTTTCAAGGTTTTACGAATTTAAAAGAGAAATGTATGTAAACTGCACAAACAATGAAATGCAACAATAGCGCACGTCTGCATAGGTAAATGCTTTTGTGTGTGTTTGTGTGTGTGTGTGTGTGTGTGTGTGTGTGTGTGTGTGTGTGTGTGTGTGTGTGTGTGTGTGTGTGTGTGTGTGAGTGTGTGTGTGTGTGTGTGTGTGTATGTGTGTACGGGTGTGTTTTTTGTTTGTGTGTGTGCGTGTACGTGCGTATACGTGTTTGTCTTTGCTAGTCTATGTTTATATGGCCCTAGAGCCTCCACACCCATACACACACAATGAGCTTCTCACATTCACTCGCCCATATTTGAGAAGTGTGGTATGACATATACAAATATAAGTATAATTAAATTTGTATATTAATAGAAATATACATTAATATACACGTATCATTTATAGGTTGAAATGATTACATCCCCATTAAGGATTTTAATTGGACTATAAATAGAATTACGAGCGTTTATATAGTCAAAAACATAGTCTGAGCTTTGAAGTTATTCCGATATTCTTCTAAATGCAACAGTCCGTAAAACTGGTATTTTAATGAGTTCAAATCAGATATAAATAGAGAAGAAATTAATAAATCATATATTTACATAATTATGTGTAATATATATATATAAATATTTATATATATATTTGTATAAAGCCACGCACATATTTGCGTGATTCTAATGAATGGAATTTATTTTTAGTACATTTTTATTTTTGATCTTATTGATTGCATTCTTTCTAATGCTTTAAGTTGCAGCAAATACACAAATGTATTGATCTGAAAAAAATTCCTTCTTTTATTTTAAAATCTTTAAAATACTTTTTTTTTCAAATTTATAAATTTTATTTTGTAAAAATAATTTTTTTATTTTTGCATTTATGTTTTCGGATTTTGAATACGGTCAAAGTATTTGTGGTGACTTGTTTATTCCTTCATTCAATAATCGTCAATGGTTCGCCCAACCCTGTTTAATGGCGAGTAAAAATTAATTATAAATGTAAACTTCTAGTCTTTCAAAATTTTAATACCTCATAAAGTTTGTATCTCTAAATATAAATAATTGGCAACATGCATAAATCAAATGAAAATAAAAGTTTATGGTACAGTAAAAGTGTATCCATCACAGACGATGATAACGAAAAAGGCAGTTACAAAGGTGAAGATGATACAGCCAAAAAAATTATAATCCATAGTGCATCTACTTCGGTCATTTCGGGAGACGATTCCAACGAAAAAGCAACCAAGTCAAGTCTTATTTCGGAGCAGCCAAACACCTACTGGGATTTATCAAAGGCAGTAGCTACAAGCAGGTTCAAGTTTGCATTTACTTCATATATCTTTCATGTGTCCTTGCAGTTATGATCCATGTTGAAGCTACAGGAATTTCAGCGTTTTGTTCAATCATGTTCAACCAAACGTTAAAAATTGAAAAAGAAAAATAGTAAACACGTCAAAATAATACTAGATATTGCCATTCAAGTTGATCTTTAAACCAAACCTAAATTCTGAGTTTTGTTTCATTAAGTTTTCCATCTTCAGCCTCTATCCTCCATCCAGGGATACATCGGGTGCCACAGAGCAAAGCAGCAACAATGGGGAGGGCAACAAGTGGTCGGAGTTGTTCATAATTCCCTCACAGCCTTCCCCCGAGAAGACTCAAGCATCCTCCAAGACTGAACTCTCCAACATTCCAATCTCCCCCACCATTCAAGTGCCTTGAATATAATTCTTTCCTCATTATATTTTCAATTATTTTAAGAAATGAATATGAGATGGATAAACTTGAATAAAAGATTAATTCAACATTTCAAATAATAAAATAATAATATAAAAGTTTGACTTCAATAATAAATTTATAGCATGATAATATAATTTTGATGTAATAAATTTCAAATATAAAGATATACTTTCAATTTAATCAAATCAGAATATAATAATATCACTTTAATTTCAAAAATTTACAACAATGAATACAGCTTTATTTAATAAAGTTACAGTATAAACTTTTCAGTTTCAACATGAAAATTATTATTTTTTATTTATTTATAATATTATTGGTTGAATATTTATTATTTAATTATGGTAATATCAGTTATAAATCTTATTAATACTCATAAAATCATACAATAAGTTTCTATAGTTACTTATAATTTTTTGGAAAGTTTTCATCAGTATTACTAGTTATATATTACTTATAATATCCAGCAACCATATCATTTCTAAAAAAATATTAAGAAAAACCATTTGAATAAAAGCAATGCTTCAAAATTATATTATAATGAAACTGTCATTAAATGACACTGGAATAAAATATGGCATAATTTTAAAAAAATTATTTTTTTATAGTTTTTTGTTTCATGATTTTTTTTTCCATTTTGATTTTTTTAATGTAATTTTTCATGTTATTCTATCATTTCAAATATTATTTTCATTATTTTGTTCATTTTCAAGGTATTTGATTTTTTTGTATTATTTTTTGTCTTTATTTTATTGTCTTTTTTTTAATAAATTAAAAAAAAAAACATTTTCAATTTTTTAATCTTTTTTATTATTTCCATGTATAAGGTATGGTATACGCCTCATTTGAAAGCCTTTAAGGATTTTTCACCCTTCATTTTCAACAGTTTTCGGCTGTGGATACGACTAACAACCTATTATCAACGGGGGATGGTTTAACTAACAGCCTCAGCAATGTTTCATTCAACAGCTTCGACAGCATACCCTCTTTCACCCTCACTCGAAAGACCCACTACGACAACAACAACAACAACAACAACAACAACAACAATAAAAACAACAATAATAATAATAACAATACCAACATGGATTCAGCCAACGTCACCACCACTAAAAATGACGTCATATACACAACGGAAAAGATTCTGCCCATTCGATGTAAATACAGATGAAAACGATCAATAATAATGCTGTATGAGGTTTCTGTATCGTAATTCACATTGATTTCGAGTGATTTGGGGTGCTTCAGTGCATTGTGTCGAAAATTCGGTATTTGCATCGGTGATGGCGTTGACAAGTTTGTAAGCTTTTTTGCAAGTCATTTTATTGATTTTGCAAGTCTTTTTTGCAAATTTATTGATTAATTAATTATTTTATTGATTAATTAATTATTTTCGAAAATTTGGATTAGTTTTGTTGAATCTTTTTAAGATTTTTAAAAATTGAATTCCAATTTTATTTCAGCCTTTTTAGTTGAAAAATTAGATTTATAAATTCAAAAAATATCTTTTTAAATGATTCGATTTCATCACCACCACTGACTTCTTTATATATATATATATATATATATATATATATATATATATATATATATATATATATATATATATATATATATATATATATATATATATATATATATATATATATCCAAAAATTCATCAACCTAAACCAACCAACCCAAAAATTATTTTCCAAAAAATTCATCGCCCAAACAACCAATCACCCAACCAACCCACCTACCACTCAACCAACCATCTCACCTACTACCCACCGCCCAACCAACCCAAATCCATCGCCACCACCCTCAGCCAACAAGACTTCTCTGGCACTGATAAACACCAAGGTGGCTCGTGAGATGGAGGGAATTGAGAAGGGGGAGGGGGAAGGGGAGAGGAATTTGGAAAGTGCCGAGAAGGTTTTACAAATGTACATCAAGATTCTCGCGGTGTCGGACGTTTCAACAAAAGACAAGATCAAGGTTCTTCGGTCCATCCTAGCATCCATCGAGAGAGCCTGGACCCTTCCGGTGAAGGGCAGACACCTCGCGTACCGACTGTGTGACATTCTGCGACAAGCCGGAGGCATCAACCTCATTCTGGAACACCTCTCCACCACTTCAGAGCCACAGTCGAATGCTCAACAAACGCCGGAGCCACCACAGCTCATACAGCCTCTCAAGGACTCCAAGTCGCGTGATGTTGATGAGAAGGACGGCGCGAAGGAACCAGCGAAGGTTCCAGCTTCTCCGTGCTCTAAGAGGGACCTCATGCTCGAGTCAGCCTGTGTGCTGGCGCAGTCAATGACAGTGCCCAATAGAGAGTATGTGGCCAGCATCCAGAACGGCCTCAAGACTATTGTTGACACGGCTGACAAGTACCGGGACGACACGCAAGTGACCCGGGCAGCCCTCGGCATCCTCGAGAGTCTCTTCAAGCACACCGAGGTGACCTGCAAGCGCCTGATCGAGGCTGGCGGACTGGACTCCATCCTGTACGCTTGTCGACACTTCGACATTTCGGTGCTTCGACCATGCTCGGTGGCGCTGGCGAATCTGGCGCTGTACGGCGACGAGGAGTGTCAGCAGTACATGATCTCGAGGAACGCTCCTGAGTGGCTCTTTCCACTCGCTTTCTCCGAGGATGACTCGGTTCGTTACTACGCCTTCCTTGCCATTGCAGCCCTCCGTCTCAACGGAGCTCTTGAAGGTCCAGTCACCCGCTCCGGAACACTGCACCTCATTGAACCCTTCCTCCGACAACGAGACCCGGTTCAGTTCGGAGCCTCGGATCGAGCTCACATGCACGGGCACTCGCCCGAGTGGTTGTCACGCATGCGCAAGTTGCTCTTCTCGGACCAGATCGAAGTGCAGTCGCTTGCTGCTTTCCACTTCGCCATGGAGGCCAGCATTAAGAAGAGGCAGAATAATTTGGAGGTGTGTGTATGTGTGTTTGTGGGGTTGGGTGTGTGTGTGTGTGTGTGTGTGTGTGTGTGTGTGTGTGTATGTGTGTGTGTGTGTGTGTGTGTGTGTGTGTGTGTGTGTGTGTGTGTGTGTGTGTGTGTGTGTGTGTGTGTGTGTGTGTGTGTGTGTGTGTGTGTGTGTGTGTGTGTGTGTGTGTGTGTGTGTGTGTGTGTGTGTGTGTGTGTGTGTGTGTGTGTGTGTGTGTGTGTGTGTGTGTGTGTGTGTGTGTGTGTGTGTGTGTGTGTGTGTGTGTGTGTGTGTGTGTGTGTGTGTGTGTGTGTGTGTGTGTGTGTGTGTGTGTGTGTGTGTGTGTGTGTGTGTGTGTGTGTGTGTGTGTGTGTGTGTGTGTGTGTGTGTGTGTGTGTGTGTGTGTGTGTGTGTGTGTGTGTGTGTGTGTGTGTGTGTGTGTGTGTGTGTGTGTGTGTGTGTGTGTGTGTGTGTGTGTGTGTGTGTGTGTGTGTGTGTGTGTTCGTGTATGTGTGTGTACGTTTGTTCATAGGGGGGGAAGGGGGGGGGGAGAAGGGGACAAGTATTTTGTTTGCGTGGGATGAAAGTGCAGTTTTGATCTTTTATGTGTGTGTGAGTAGATAGTAAAGAAGCCTGTGTGTGTGCATGTGTTCTTAAGCATGTGTGCACGTGCGTACAGATTTTCAAGGAGCTGGATGTGGTGGAACCGTTGAAGAGACTGTGTCAGAACAACGGCACCAACAACTGCAACAGCCTTGCTTCCAGGTTTTCAGAATGCAATAATGTGAAAAATAATAATGTAATAATAATAATAGTAATAATAATAATAGTAATAATAATAATAATAATAATAATAATAATAATAATAATAATAATAATAATAATAATAATAATAGTAATAATAGTAATAATAATAATAATAATAATAATAATAATAATAATAATAATAATAATAATAATAATAATAATAATAAAAATAATAAATTAAAAAAATTAATTAAATAATAATAATAAAAAGAATAATATAAATTATAATGAAAACAAAATTAAACTACTCCAACATCTACCCCGTTTCTACCATTCCCAACATCCAACCATGGCAACAGGTTCGCCACAGAGGCGTTGGAGATTCTAGGTGAGGTGGCCCTCAACTCACTGGCGCCCAAGGTGGCGGCCTGGAGCATGCAGGACGTGTTCAGGTGGATGAGTCAGGTGGCTGTTGCTTTCGTCCATCACTCACTCTCTCATTCTCCACTCACTCCTTCTTATCCTTCATTCATTTCCCATGTTCTACACTCCACCTCTATATCCTTCACTCAACCCCCACATCACCTCAGTGCTTGTCTTGGCGCTTCTCAACTTGAGTTTGTCGTTTACTCATCCACCTCTTTCACCTTTTCCCCATTCACTCCATTTTCCATCCCAATTTCATTCTCATCTTTCCAACTTTACCTCACATTTATTCTTTTATTTCTCCTTCCACCCTTTTTTCCCCTACCAATCTTTCTCTGTTCCCACCCTCTCACCACTCCCACCCTTTTCCAACCCGCTCCTTTTTTATACCCATTCCACCCACTCTCACCCACCCACCCCTATTCCACCTTCACCCACCCACCCCTATTCCACCTTCACCCACCCACCCCTATTCCACCTTCATCCACCTACCCACCCACATTTCATACCTACCTTCACCCACCCAACCCCATTCTATACCCATCCTCACCCAGTCACCCCCATACCATACCCACCTATCCCTATTTCATACCCACTCCATCCACCCTCACCCACCCACTCCATCCACCCTAACCCACCCACTCCATCCACCCTCACCCACCCACTCCATCCACCCTCACCTACCCACTCCATCCACCCTCATCTACCCACTCCATCCACCCTCATCTACCCACTCCATCCACCCTCACCCACCCACTCCATCCACCCTCACCCACCCACTCCATCCACCCTCATCTACCCACTCCATCCACCTTAACCCACCCACTCCATCCACCCTCACCTACCCACTCCATCCACCCTCATCTACCCACTCCATCCACCCTCACCCACCACCCACCCCTCCAGAACCAGTTGAAGCAAGAGACAATAGAGAGTTTTAAGGAAGACTCCCAGCTGGATGTTGACCTCTTTCTGCAACTTGATGAGGACACCCTCAAGAATGACTATTCCATGCACCGCAGTGTGGACCGCAAAAAGTGGGGGAGGGGCTTGGGTGAACTTGGGGTGATGAGCTTTGATTGGTGGGTGTTAGGCGAGAATAAAATGGGTTTGGATGAATAATATAACTTGATAGCTCCAATTTATGAAGCACCACAGCAAGCAACTGAGGCGCCCCCGTTCAGTCATTAAGACAATTAAGGTATCAAAGTTCATAAGTTGGTTCAAATAATGATGTTTCAAGTAAAGAATGGTAAGTTTGGAAGGGTGGTGGGTTGTGGCCTTGCTTGAAATAGGGCGATAGGCTGTGGTTCGGGAGGAGGATGAGTTGGGCGTTTGGTTGAATTGGAGTGATCGGTTTGGTGGGTAGGTCAGGGGAAGAACTCGCAATGAAAATATCATCCCATATCCTCCACCTTTCACCACCCACCTTCTACTTTGCCATTCTACACCTTTACCACACCACCTCATCTCTTCACCACTTTCCAGGTTCCTAAGGCAACTAAACAAGCTCAAGGAGATGGCTAATTACGACTCGTGTGACCTGGTTTCCATGGAGATCAGAGACTTTTTGAAGGCCATAGGCCCCGCCTACAACACCTACACCTATCAGCTGTGCAAGGTGGGGGGTTGAAGTAGGGTGGATGAGTGAGTGGGTAAATGGGTAAGTGCGTGGGTGGGTAAGTGAGTGGGTGGGTAGTATGAAATGGGTAGGGTGGATTGAGGTGAACTTAGGTGGAATTGGTAAGGTAAAGAGGGGTGACGTTAGTTTGTGGATTGAATTTCAAGGTTCACCACCACCCGGCTTCACCATCATTTCCTTCCACCACCCACCATTACTACCTTCCCACCCACCCAACCCCATTCCTTCCTACCTTAGACTACACTACACTAATCTCCACTACACATTCACCCACCCTACCTCCTCTCCATCGTTCTTTCCTTTTTCTCATCCTACTTTTCCTTCTTTTTTCCATCCCTCACCATTTAACCCCTACTCTTCCACTATCTACCACCCTTCCCTCCTACTCTTCCACTATCTACCCCCCTTTCCCTCCTACTCTTCCACTATCTACCACCCTTTCCCTCCTACTCTTCCACTATCTACCACCCTTTCCCTCCTACTCTTCCACTATCTACCACCCTTTCCTCCTACTCTTCCATTATCCATCAACCTCCTACTTTACACCCTTTTCTTCTATTTTTTTGCCATTCTACAATCTTTTATTTCCCACCCTAACTCTTTCCGCTTATCTCTTACTTTCTCCCCCTTTCCTCCACTCCCTCCTCCCCTTTCTTCCTTTTCCCCACCCAGGCAGGGGTTGATGTGGCGTCATTGCGTTTGTTGACGGATGACCACTTGAGGGTTGACTGTGGAGTTGACAATGGAATTCACCGCAGTAGGATCCTCGAGGCTGCTAAACGTGGGTGGAAAGGGGGGGGGGGATTTGAGGGGTTGGGGAAGGAGGGGAGCTGATGGGGAGGGGGGAAGGGGTGGAAAGGAAAAAGGAGTTGAGGGGGAGGAAGGGGTAGAAGGGGCTGAGGAGGTAGGAGGAAGGGGGGTTAAAGGGGTTGGAAAGGAAGTGGTGGGAGGAGAAAATTGAGGTTGAGGAGAGGGTTGTGGGGGGTGTTGGTTGGGCTGAGTGGAAAGGAAGAAGCTCTTGAACGCGTGTTTTTTTTAATCATTTTTTTCTTCTATAATATTCAAAGAACACTTTAAAATAATCATCTCATTCCATAAGCCCCCCCTCCCCCCTTTAATCCGCACATTTATCTTTTTCATCCACTCCACCCATTCATCGACACCCTTCTACTTTTCCACTTCTCAAGCCCCTCCCTCCCCCTTCCCAGCTTTTATTTTAACTTTTCCACCTATAAACCTTCTCTTCTTACTCTCTCACCCATTAACCTTTTCATTCGCCAATCCCATGAATCATCCGTCATTAACCAGCCCCATTAACCACCCATTTAGGCCACGCCTACATTAACCTATCTCATTAATTTTCCATTAAAGCCACACTTTCATCAACTTAGCCCATCAAACCACCCATTAACCTCCCACCCCGTTTACCAATTTCATTGATCAAACGCCCATTGAGTCTCTCACTTTCACCCATTGAACCCCCAACCTCATTAAACCACCCATCACACCCCCAGCAACCGCTTTCCAAACTACTCATCCATTTTACCTCTTTCCTTTTACAGAATACTCAAGCACCCATTCCTTCACCCCCCCAAATCACTCACCTACCTCCCCATTCACCCACTCATCCACATTACTCACCCGTCTCACTCAGTACTCCAAACTACTCACCCATCTCACCCATCCCTTCCAGAGTACTCGGGCAGTCTGAGGCAGCAGAGTGACGAACACAGGGCCGTGGAGAAGTCCATTGACGTCTTCATCTCCTACCGCAGGTCCAATGGCTCCCAACTCGCCAGGTGCTGTCTGAGGATGGGGTGGTGGTTGAAGATGGGGTGGTTGTTATGGTGGCGGTTGTTGGTGATAGTTGTGGTGGTGTTTGAGGTAGTTGTTGATGCGATTCTGATGGTGTTGTGATGGGAATATTGTTGTGGTGGTGGGGCAGTGATGAGATTTTAATGGTGGAGTCGTTGTTACAATGCAATGCAATACAATGCGGTATGTAAAATACAACAAAATACACTACAATAAAATAAAATACAATACGATGCAATCAATACAATAAAACCCTAAAACACCCCCATCTCACTCATCTTTTAAAAATCCAACTTCTCTCCAACCCACGATAACCTCAAATCAAATCCAAAAATCTTCAATTCAACCTTTTAAAATACCAAAAAACTTTTCCACCCAAACCCACCCAACACTCCTCAAACCCCCCAACCAACCCACCCAACACTCCTCAAACCCCCCAAACCAACCCACCCAACACTCCAAACCCCCCAACCTAACCCACCCAACACTCCTCAAACCCCCCAAACCAACCCACCCAACACTCCTCAAACCCCCCAACCTAACCCACCCAACACTCCAAACCCCCCAAACCAATCCACCCAACACTCCTCAAACCCCCCAAACCAACCCACCCAACACTCCTCAAACCCCCCAACCTAACCCACCCAACACTCCTCAAACCCCCCAAACCAACCCACCCAACACTCCAAACCCCCCAAACCAACCCACCCAACACTCCTCAAACCCCCCAACCTAACCCACCCAACACTCCAAACCCCCCAAACCAACCCACCCAACACTTCTCAAACCCCCCAAACCAACCCACCCAACACTCCTCAAACCCCCCAAACCAACCCACCCAACACTCCTCAAACCCCCCAAACCAACCCACCCAACACTCCTCAAACCCCCCAAACCAACCCACCCAACACTCCAAACCCCCCAAACCAACCCACCCAACACTCCTCAAACCCCCCAAACCAACCCACCCAACACTCCAAACCCCCCAAACCAACCCACCCAACACTCCTCAAACCCCCCAAACCAACCCACCCAACACTCCTCAAACCCCCCAACCTAACCCACCCAACACTCCTCAAACCCCCCAACCTAACCCACCCAACACTCCTCAAACCCCCCAAATCAACCCACCCAACACTCCTCAAACCCCCCAAACCAACCCACCCAACACTCCAAACCCCCCAAACCAACCCACCCAACACTCCTCAAACCCCCCAAACCAACCCACCCAACACTCCTCAAACCCCCCAACCTAACCCACCCAACACTCCTCAAACCCCCCAACCTAACCCACCCAACACTCCTCAAACCCCCCAAATCAACCCACCCAACACTCCTCAAACCCCCCAACCTAACCCACCCAACACTCCTCAAACCCCCCAAACCAACCCACCCAACACTTCTCAAACCCCCAAACCAACCCACCCAACACTCCTCAAACCCCCCAAACCAACCCACCCAACACTCCTCAAACCCCCCAAACCAACCCACCCAACACTCCTCAAACCCCCCAAACCAACCCACCCAACACTCCTCAAACCCCCCAAACCAACCCACCCAACACTCCTCAAACCCCCAAACCTCCCAGTCTCCTCAAGGTGCATCTCCAGCTGCGTGGGTACACAGTTTTCCTGGACATTGAGAAGTTGTCGGTGGGCAAGTTCGACGAGAACCTTCTGAGAAGCATCAAGGCTTCCAGAAACTTCCTTCTCATCCTCACCCCCCATGCTCTCGACCGCTGCATCGGCGATGGAGACTGTAACGATTGGATACATCGGGTTGGTGGGGGATGGGGGTTGGTGGGGGTTTGGGGGATGGGGGTTGGTGGGGGTTGGGGGTTTCAGGGGTTTTTGGTGGGTTTTTTTCTTTGTTGGGATTTAGTGGTTTGTTTGTTTAAATTAGGTAGTTATTTAGTTTGTTTGTTTTGTGGGTTTTGAATTGAGAAGGAGGGAATTTAGTTGAGGGTATGGTTTTTTCTTTGGGTGGAAGGGGGGGTTGTATGGGATTGGAGGGAGTGCTATATGGCTGAACAGGGCTAATGGCTGAACAGGGCTAATGGCTGAACTCAATAGCACGTATCAACCTGTGCCCTCCACTCTCCCAGCAAATAACCGCTTATCGTCACTTTCCTTCGTCCCTCCAGGGAGTAACTACTATTATTACCCAACTCACTTCCAGGAAACCTGAAGTATCCTCACCCTTCTTCACCCCCATCAACTCCCACAATCCCCATCAATTCCCACAATCCCCATCAATTCCCACAATCCCCACCAATTCCCACAATCCCCATCAATTCCCACAATCCCCATCAATTCCCACAATCCCCATCAATTCCCACCCATACCAACCAATCTCCACCATTTCCCACCAACTCTTACCAATTTTCACCTATCTCCACCCATTTCTCACTCATTCCACCAATTTCCACCCATTTCCACAAATTCCACCCATTTTCACCCATAATTTACTCCATCATCTACTTATTACCACCCCTCTCCAGGAAATAGTGGCAGCTTTCGCAGGCGACTGCAACATCATCCCCATCATCGACAACTTCGAGTACCCCCCTCCCCGCATGCTGCCTGACGACATCAAACACATTGGATACTTCAATGGCATTCGGTGTGTGTGTGTTTGTGTGTGTGTGTGTGTGTGTGTGTGTGTGTGTGTGTGTGTGTGTGTGCGTGTGTGTGTGTGTGTGTGTGTGTGTGTGTGTGTGTGTGTGTGTGTGTGTGTGTGTGTGTGTGTGTGTGTGTGTGTGTGTGTGTGTGTGTTGTGTGTGTGTGTGTGTGTGTGTGTGTGTGTGTGTGTGTGTGTGTGTGTGTGTGTGTGTGTGTGTGTGTGTGTGTGCGTGTGTGTCTGGATGTTTGTATATATATATATATATATATATATTTGTCTATACATATTTATTCCTTGTATAATTGTAAGAATTCATTTCTTCTTCCACACACCTCTCTCACACCCCTCTTCTCCTCCACCCAGTTGGATCCATGACTATCAGGACGCATGCATAGACAAACTAGAGCACTTCATTAACGGTTCTATGGTCAATACCCCCAAACATCTCGCTCTCACTACTTCCACCACTACAACCACTCCGACCCAATTTCGTAACCCACTTTCTAAAAATAGCAGCTTCGCCACGGTTACTCCCGAAAGCGTGGCCTATAAGCCGCTCGTTGTCAACCAATCAGATGACGGCAGGGGTGGAGGGGATGGAAATGGTAGTGGTGGTGGGGGTAATAATGATGGGGAGGTTGGGGGTGAGGGTGGCGCGGTTGGTGAGGTTGGTGGTGGTCACATTGGTGGGGAGAACAACAGTGGAAGTGGTAGTTATGGGTGTGGGAATGGTGGTGATGGTGGTAATGGGGGTGAAAGTGGTGGAGTTGTCATGAGTGAAGATGCTGATTATTATGAAAAAAATTATAACAATAATAATACTGCTGCTACCACTACTAATACTACTACTACTACTACTACTACTACTACTACTACTACTAATAATAATAATAATAATAATAATAATAATAATAATAATAATAATAATAATAATGGGTGCGTTGCTTCAAGGAGTAGAGTGTTGAAGAAGATAGGTTTGAGAGTCACGTGTGGTGGTGATGATAACAGTCGCGGTGGTGGTGATGATGATAGTCGCCATGGTGGTGATGATAATAGTCGCGGTGGTGGTGATGATAATAGTCGCAGTAGTGATAAGGGTTCTTCGATAGATTGAGGTAGGGGGGGGGGGGTTTAGGAGTGGTTGGTTAGGGTTAGGATAGTGAATCTGTGGTGGGCAAATGTGGTATGGAGTTGTGGTGGGCAGTTGTGGTGAGACTTTTGAGGGGTGGAGATGTGAGAGGTTATAAATGGGTGGAATATTGGGGGGGGGGGGGTGTTGATGGGTGGGTGACTAGGATGTTGGAGGAGTATTGATGGGTAGATGAGTGGAATGTTGAAAGGAGGTGTTGATAAGTGGGTGGGTGAGATGTAGGAGGAGGGGGGGGGGTGTTGATAGGTGCGTGGGTGGGATGTTGGAGGGGGTTAGGTGGGTGAGTGGGATGTTGGAGGGGGTTAGGTGCGTGGGTGGGATGTTGGAGGGGGTTAGGTGGGTGAGTGGGATTTTAGAGGGGGTTAGGTGGGTGGGTGAGGATTGTTTTAACTTGCTGGCGTACATAACTTCCAGGTTTGTTGATCATTCAACCGCGTGAATTTCGTAATGCGTTGTTTGCAAAACTTAATTATTTATTCAAATAATTTATTTTAATATTAATATTTTTTTAATCAATTCAATTCATATATATTTTTTTTTAATTATTTTCTACCTTTTTAGTACTGCATTATGCTTTATTTGTCACTTTTTTGTCATTCAAATATTAACGCGGTTTTGTTCTTTCAATAATTTTCATTCGCATAATTAGCCTTTTTTTAACTTCATTTTTATTTTTATTTTTTATCTTTCTACCTATTCAAATCTTTCTTATTGTTTATATTCATTTAGTATTTTTTCTTTTCTATCTTCATCAAAATATTTGTTATTGTTTATATTTCTTTATGTAGAGGTTTTTGTTTATTTTTGTTTAAATAATTTTTTTGTTTACCTTTTTTTAAATATTTTTTATTGTTTATGTTTATTTAAATATTTGTTATTGTTTATGTTTATTTAAATATTTGTTATTGTTTATGTTTTTTTAAATATTGGTTATAGTTCATATTTATTCAAAGCTTCATAACATAGCTGACTTGTCCGGTTTTCTCCCTCCATAATCGATGCACGAGAATTCAAATTAATTTCCACACAGAAAACAAGCGTTTCAGTTCACTTTTAATTACTTATTTTTAATTCAAAATTGTTTTCATTTCAACAAACAAGTATTTAGTATCGATTTTGTATCAACAAACAAGTATTTAGTATCGATTTTGTATCAACAAATTTATATCAAAATTCAATATTTTTCATCTATCGATTCCTTGTTGCTACTTTTTCATTTGTGTTTTACTGGTATTTGCCATAGCAACCGTATTATTTGCCATAGCAACCGTGGTATTTGCCATAGCAACCGTGGTATTTGCCATAGCAACCGTGGTATTTGCCATAGCAACCGTGGTATTTGCCATAACAACCGTGGTATTTGCCATAGCAACCGTGGTATTTGCCATAGCAACCGTAGTATTTGCCATAGCAACCGTGGTATTTGCCATAACAACCGTGGTATTTGCCATAGCAATCTTGGAATGCGTCATAGCAACCTTGGAATTTACCATAGCAACCGTGATATCGCTGTAACAACCCTAGTATCACCATGTCAACACCGATATCCCACATCACCATAGCAACCGGCCAATGATATTCTCCGCCATATTCAGAGTCTTTGAAGCTTGTCACTTTACTTTTAGGTAAATTCATAGTGGTTCTTGTTCTTGTTACCGACTTGTTTCTCTATTCCCTTTGAAATTGTTACATTCTTATTTTTTCTCCTCATATTTTTGATCCATCTATTTTATTAAGATTTATTTTATTGAGATTTCTTTAGATTTAAAGATTTTTAAACTATATTAATCACTCTAAATTCCCATAAGTTCTGATACAAAATAAATAGCTTACTTAAAGGTGCTAATTAACTTTTGTTCGGGTATTTTTGTCAATATATTTTTCATTATTCAATTCTTTTTGTTATCTAATTTTTTTCATTATTCCCTCAATTCTTTATTCAAATCCGTTCAATAATTTTCATCTTATTAACTTTTAAACTACTTATTTTTATGCATTTGTTTTCTTTTTCTAATTTGAATTTTTTAATTCAATCCAATAATTATTAATTTATTATAATTATAATAATAATATTATTATTATAATTATTATAATATTATTATTATTATAATTATTATAATAATATTATTATTATAATTATTATAATATTATTATTATTATAATTATTATAATAATATTATTATTATAATTATTATAATATTATTATTATAATTATTATAATATCATTTTTATTATAATTATTATAATATCATTTTTATTATAATTATTATAATTATAAACTTATTAATTTCGTCAATTTGAATTTTTCAAGTTAATTGTATTTTGTTCTAGTCACACTTCGAATCATTCTTGTGAGTTGAGTAATTTATTTTCAATTTTCGATTTCTTCATCTAGCGCAGATTTTTTAAATGTTAGAAACCGATTTTTATCTTTATACACCAATTTCTGGTTATGAAAACCCATTTCTAATTGTAGTAACCGATTTCTAAATATAGAAATTGATTTCCTGTTATTGGTTCTAATTTATAAAAATGGATTTATTTTTATAGTAAACAATTTCTAATTATAGCAGCTTCTAATTATAGCATATTCTAATTATAGCAGATTCTAATTATAGCAAGTGATCCCTAATTGAAGAAATTGCACTCTTATAATAGAATCTGGTTTATTTATAGATCAGTGTCTTTTCGACGGCTGGTTGTTCCATGGAGTTATTTTAAAAATGGGCTTTCTTCTTTTGCGCCCTCTTTCGAGTGCATTGTAGAATCAGAAGGTTGGAAGAAGAGCCCTCGTGAAAATATTTTTATGATTTTTATTTTTTTGATATTTTTCGTTTTATAATAATAATAATAATAATAATAATATTAATAAGAAATTAAAATAATTTCATATCATTTTATTTTCATATTAATATTAATAAAAGCAATTTCGACTTGAAATTTTTTTCTTTTTTTTCCGTTTTTTTCATTTTCTTGCCTGTTGTTTTCAAACGAGTTATGATCCTTCCGCCTCTTCCTCGTCACCCATCATTTGCCATCCATCCAAGTGTCGCGAAATTTCCGACTTTTCCACCGCTAAATTAAATGATGATGATGATGATGATGATGATGATGATGATGATGATGATGATGATGATGATGATGATGATGATGATGATGATGATGAGGATGATGCTGATAATAATAATAATAATAATAATAATAATAATAATAATAATAATAATAATAATAATAAAATCAATTTTATAATTATTCTTTTTATTTTTGATTCATTTATTTTTGTTGTTTTCTACCTTTGTTTATTTTTCGCTAAATATATTCTTCACTTTTCGACTCTTTACTCTCAATTTATTATTTGTTTTTATATCAAAATAATCTACCTATTTTTGATTTCTTCGTTTTGATTCATTTGGCGTATCCTTTTGTTTTTCCACCAGTCGCCACATTGACTTGAACCAATTTTATCAATTTGTTATCTTGAGAGGCTTTCGAAATTAAATATAATAATTAGAATTAATAAAAATAAATAGAATTAATATATATATATATAATTAATTAATAAAAAACAATTATAATTAATAAAGATAATTAGAATTAATATAGAAAGTCAGAATTAATATGAATAATTTATAATTAATAGTATATTTTATATTCATAATCCACATACCTAGGTATTTCAAAGTGATTTAAACAAGTATGGCAGTTGTTTTAATAACTTTGAATGAGTTTTTAATTTCAAAATTATTTTTCTGACTCTTAAATTCTTTATACTATTTGAGATTCTTCTCAAACTTTCAAGTTTTTCTAATTTTGAAGTGAATTTTTCGGATTTTTACATTTTTATTTTTCAAACTTGTTAAGTATTCGTTTTTGAATAAAAATTGTTTTCAACAGATTTATTTTGCACATAATGAATAATTACCGATTATTATTATTAAGCGCTAGAGCATGTGATGCTAACTGATTTGCAAAAGCGTATGCATAATAAAAAAAATTATTAATGATGATGATAATGATAATAAAATTATAATTATTATTATGATTACGTTGATGAGGATGATAATGATAATACAATTCTAATTATTATAATGATAATATTGATGATAATGATAAGGATAATAAAATTATAATTATTATAATGATAATATTGATGATGATGATAATGATAATAAAATTCCAATTATTATAATGATAACATTGATGATAATGATACGATACAATATAATGTGGGCTCGAAGCTTACAGGGTTAATGCCACTATAATAATATTCGTATGTGTGTTGTGTTACAATACAATACAAATACGATCATCATTATAGTGACCCTGACCCTGTGGAGTTTCGATGATAGTAATAATAACAATCATAATATAAATAATAATAATAAATTTAATTGTAATGGAATCCATAAGTACATAGAGCGATAGGCAAAGGCAAGCAAATTTGGCGTAAATAGTAATAATAATTAAAAAAATATCAATAAAAACATAATAATAATAATAATAATAATAATAATAATAATAAACTTTATTAATGAAAAAAATAATGACAGAATCCCGAAAAGAATTTAATGGCAATGGTGAGAGTAAAAACAGGAAGAGGAGGAAGGGTCGACATATGAAATATCAAAACAATAGATTATGTATATTAAGTTCAATTATTCATAATAGGTTCAATTATTTTTAATAGGTTCAATTATTTTTAATAGGTTCAATTATTTTTAATAAATTCAATTATTTTTAATAAAATTGATTATTTATTATGATAATTAATCTATAATCATAATAAACGACAATTTAAAACGAAAGTTATAGAAAGAAAGAGCCAGAAACGATTTCAATGAAGACGAAATCTTGAATTTCAAGTAGACTACTGAGGAATCAGAAGAGCCATAAATAAGAACAAAAGTCAATACTTGAATATGCATTAGCTATAATTAGCGAGCTAAAATTAGAACGGAAAAAGATTGAAATCAAGATGTATTTTAAGACTGTCACACTGAAGCTAGCATGCATGATTGGACTGGAAACTTTAAATAGAGGACTGTGGGTATTATAAGATTAATTAAATACTGATTAAGCATTCTAATGGAACTAATCGACTAATTAATTATGTTAATTAGGTAATCATTTTAATTAATTAATTAATTGTGTTAAGTAATAGATTAATTAGGTAAATCACCCAACTAATCACGTTGAAGCGCTATAAATAGAAGCATAAAGCCCACGTTTCAATTGGGTAATTGTTATATAAATAGGATTTGTTCTTTAAATAGAATATGTTTTATAAATAGAATATTTTCTTCATATAGAGCATTTTCCATAATGACTCACAAAAGTAAGATTTTGTAAATATTAATTATATAAATATAGTTCAGATAGATATAATTATTATGAATAAGACCTTCGTAAATACATTTTCTCTCGATACTATTTACATATAATTTATTAATATAGACATGAGTTATAGGAACTGAGTATTCTACAATAAAATACAATACAAATACGAATGTCATACTAGTGTCGTTAACCCCGGAAAGTTTAAAGACCTATAAATAAACTTTCTATAAATAGAAGCTACACTGTGAAGATTCTGTTTATAAATAGCTCAAGGATACAAAAGGAAATTCCCATGAATATGGAAGCGAAATTTTAAATGAAAAAATATTTTAAAATAAATCAACTTTTTTGATAAAATGAAATTTCAAACGAGATTAAAAAATATATAATATAGAATAATATGTATAATATAATAACAATAACATAATATGTATAATATAATAACAATAACATAATATGTATAATATAATAACAATAACATAATATGTATAATATAATAACAAAAACATAAAATGTATAATATAATAACAATAACATAATAT
>OX387257.1:3962239-3964739 GCA_947562095.1 Branchellion lobata | reverse complement strand
TATTAAAAATAATTGAAAAATTATTTCATTTTATTTCATAATAAAACCAAACTACACAGAAAACATAAAAAGTCATAACTTAAATTTCAAAATTTTTCTTGCTCCAATAAGCAGGTGGCTCGGATGATGAGAATGGAGGCAGTTCAGTAACGAGCAAGGAGGATCTCACAGAAAGACAGAGGCACCAACTCAAACATCGAGAACTCTTCCTCTCTAGACAGGTCTCAATAATTATTAAATCAACTAATTAAGTAATTAACTTTTAAAATTAGTTAATTAATTAACTAATTTTATTACTGAAAACAGTTCAATCCAATACTCGAGCCTTTTTATAAATTGAATAATTCTTAATTATTCATCCGTGTATTCATTTATTCAATAGTTTATTCACTTATTGGGGCTCACGTGTACACTGAAGTGAAAAATTCATAATATATTTTTCAACAGCTTTTTAGCACAAACTATTAACCACAAACTGCCCACAATACACCACCCATCACAAAGCACTCACCATAAACCCATGCCCAAAAAACCCACACCACAAATCATCCAACAAAAACCACCACAGATTGAAAGCCTGCCAGCCACACACATCAGAGGAAAGTGTAACATCACTCTACTCAACGAAACTGAACAATTTGCCAACTACCTCGTGCAAGATGTTGGTGTCTGGAGATTATTATTATAATTATATTTTTCAATCTCATAATTATTTTTAGTTCATGATTATCATAATTTTGTAGTTATTAAAATTTCATAATCTGTATTTTACTTCTCAGAAGCTCATGAATATATTTTATTTCATAATTTTTATAATTAAATTTTTATAAAAGAACTTTTTTTTTTATTATAAAGTTGCTTTTTATCATTCGTCCACTGTTATTTTATTGATTTTTTGTTTAATCGAATAAATAATTTTTAAAAGTTCAATTATGCAACACTCACCCCCTCTCCTTCCCCCTCTTCACACACGCACATACATACAGACATACATACATACACACACACACACACACACACACACACACACACACACACACACACACAGACACAGACACACACAAAGACACATTTAAACATACTTATATGTATATTTATATTTTTTATACACACACAAAAACCTACTCCACCCTTTAAAAACTCATTTCCCTCTCTTCCTCACAAACTCTCCTTCCATCCAAGCACTCCCACATACCCAAAGATTTCCACCCTCCACGCCCACAAAGCACTCACCCACTCCACCACACTCACAAACCACCCACCCACTCTGCCACACCCACAAACCACTTGGCCACACCCACAAATCACCCACCCACTCTGTCACACCCACAAACCACCCACCCACTCTGTCACACCCACAAACCACCCACCCACTCTGCTACACCCACAAACCACTTACCTTCCACACCCACAAACCACCTATCTTCCACACCCACAAACCACCCACCCACTTTGTTACACCCACAAACCACCTACCCTCCACACCCACAAACCACCCACCCACTTTGTTACACCTACAAACCACCTACCCTCCACACCCACAAACCACCCACCCAATTTGTTACACCCACAAACCACCCACCTTCCACACCCACAAACCACCTTTTCTTCACTCCCATAAACCACCCACCCACTCTGTCACACCCAAAAACCACTTTGCCACACCCACAAACCACCCACCCACTCTATCACATCCACAAACCACCTACCCACTCTGCCACACCCACAAACCACCTACCCTCCACACCCACAAACCACCCACCCACTTTGCCACAATTAAAAACCACCCACCCTCCACACCCACAAACCACCTACCCTCCATACCCATAAACCGCCCTCCCACTCTGCCACACCCACCCAGGATTCCTTTTTTTACTCTCTGGTCTATGACCCCCAACAAAAGACCCTCCTAGCAGACAAGGGGGAAATCAGGGTGGGGCCTCGTTTCCAGGCAGAAACACCCAAGCTGCTTGAGAAGGGTGGGTTGTTTATCTCCTCTTGAGTCTCACGTAACTATTTAAAAAATATTTGTTTAAAGTTTCATTTTATTTTATTATTTTTTTTATTTGATTCTTTTTTAAATATATAGTTTTTCAAAAATATAACGCCTTTGAACATAGCGCTGAAGGCTAGATTAGTTTTTGATATCCTATCCATCCAACCATTTACTTATCTTTACCATCCATTCACCCATCTCCCACCATCCATCCACCAATCCCTCTATCTCTGCCATCCATCCATCAATCCCTCCATCCATCCCACTAAATAGTCCATTCATCAATCTATCAATCCCCCTTACCCACCCATCCATCAATCTTCCACTTCTCCATCCTTTCATCAAACCTTCCATTCCCCATCCATCAATCATTTCATCTCCCATCCATCCATCAATTTATCATCCCCCATCCATTCTTCATTCATCAAACATCCCGTTTTTTTTTCTTCATCCATCCATCAATCTCTTCTCATCCATCCATCCATCAGTCTCTTTTCATCCATC
>OX387257.1:3949739-3959739 GCA_947562095.1 Branchellion lobata | reverse complement strand
CTCTGGTGGAATACTACTACATGTGGAAGACTACAGACCGATATGTTCAACAGGTGGCGCGAGGGAGCAAATATAATTAATTTATATTTAACTTATTAATTCATTCAACATTTTTTAAACTAACTTATTTGTTACTTTGTTCAGAAACTCATTCACAATACATGCTCTCGTTAGCCATGAAGTCATTTCTCATTACAACCCATCCTTCTTCGTTCCTCTCCACAAACCTACCAGCCCACCACTAACGTTTCTATACCACCACACTACAAAATCTACCATAAAAACTACTCAATATTGGCGCCCATGAAACCACCAACTTCATGAAACCACCACCATCACCACCACCCTCATAAAACCACCATCACCACTATCTCCATCAGAAACGAGTCAAAGCTGCCGAAGCGGAAAGCAAGTTGAAACAAGTTTACATTCCCTCCTAGTGAGTCGTGCACACACACACACACACACACACACACACACACACACACACACACACACACACACACACACACACACACACACACACACACACATACACACACACACACACACACACACACACACACACAAATTCACCCAGCAACAAGCCGAACCCTGCTCAATTAGTGGACAAGGTGGATGGAAGGTCTTGTGAGAGTTGTCACAGTGAGTCATCCATCAATTAAGCAATCAATTCACTGCTCAATCAAGCAATCGGTTGATCGATTATTGGATTGATCCTTCCAACCAACCTTCTTCTCCCCCTTTCCAACCTCAACCATTCCACTCAACCAGCCTCGTACTTCCCACCCTTCCAACTCATCTTGCTCACCCATCTCCACTATCCTTCAAACCCCTCCTCCCAACCATTCCAGCTACCAACCATCCAACCCCCAATTGTTCTACCACCCAACCATCCACCCCCCAACCATCCACCCCCCAACCATTCCACCACCCAACCATTCCACCCCCCAACCATTCCATCTACCAACCATCCACCACCCAACCATTCCATCTACCAACCATCCACCACCCAACCATTCCATCTACCAACCATCCACCACCCAACCATCCACCACCCAACCGTTCCAGCTACCAACCATCCACCACCCAACCATCCACCACCCAACCGTTCCAGCTACCAACCATCCACCACCCAACCATCCACCACCCAACCATCCACCACCCAACCGTTCCAGCTACCAACCATCCACCACCCAACCATCCACCACCCAACCGTTCCAGCTACCAACCATCCACCACCCAACCGTTCCAGCTACCAACCATCCACCTCCCAACCGTTCCAGCTACCAACCATCCACCACCCACCTACCAATCCAATTCTCCATACATTTTCCTGCCCAGCATCTCATCCATTTCCCCATCCATCCAATTATCCACCCATCCAATTATTCAACCATCCAATTATCCACCCATCCAATTATTCACCCATCCAATTATTCACCCATCCAATTATTCACCCATCCAATTATTCACCCATCCAATTATTCACCCATCCATTTATTCACCCATCCAATTATTCAACCATCCAATTATTCACCCATCCATTTATTCACCCATCCAATTATTCACCCATCCAATTATCCACCCATCCAATTATTCACCCATCCAATTATCCACCCATCCAATTATTCACCCATCCAATTATTCAACCATCCAATTATCCACCCATCCAATTATTCACCCATCCAATTATTCACCCATCCAATTATTCACCCATCCAATTATTCACCCATCCAATTATTCAACCATCCAATTATCCACCCATCCAATTATTCAACCATCCAATTATTCACCCATCCAATTATCCACCCATCCAATTATTCACCCATCCAATTATTCACCCATCCAATTATTCACCCATCCAATTATTCATCCATCCAATTATTCACCCATCCAATTATCCACCCATCCAATTATTCACCCATCCAATTATTCATCCATCCAATTATTCACCCATCCAATTATCCACCCATCCAATTATTCACCCATCCAATTATTCAACCATCCAATTATCCACCCATCCAATTATTCAACCATCCAATTATCCACCCATCCAATTATCCACCCATCCAATTATTCAACCATCCAATTATCCACCCATCCAATTATTCACCCATCCAATTATTCACCCATCCAATTATCCACCCATCCAATTATTCACCCATCCAATTATTCACCCACTACCTAGCTGCATCCTCGGGTCAGTGGTTCTCATGGGGTCCCTCGGTGATCCAGGGTAGAGTGTGCAGCTTGTGTTGGGTTTACTGGAAGAAGTACGGAGGCCTCAAGATGGCCTCCAGACTGGGTGGGTGATGTATTCTACTAGTAATAATAATAATAATAATAATAATAATAATAATAATAATAATAATAATAATAATAATAATATGATAATAATAATAATAATAATAATAATAATAATAATAATAATAATGTTAATATTAATATAAATAATAATAATAATAGTAATAATAATAATAATAATAATAATAATAATAATAATAATAATAATGATAATGGCGCTTCAGTTGCTTGCCTTGGCGCTTTACAAATTGGCTATGTTTTTTTTTTTTTTACTATTATTGTTATTATTATTATTGTTGTTATTATTATTATTATTATTATTATTATTATTATTATTATTATTCAAAATAGTAATACAAATAATGTAACCAGTTTGTAAGGCACCAACGAAAGAACTTTGTTTTTTATAGTTTTATTATTATTTTAGTATTGAATTTAATTGTATCGTTCTTGGCAGACAATAACTCCGTATCCGGTAGCAACGGTCACCATAACAACAACAACAACAACAACAACAACAACAATGTTGCTTCCATCATCAACGAGAAGTCTCCAGTGGCTCCAACCAAGGTCTTCAAGTGCTCTGCCCCCGGATGTGGCAAGGTATCACTAATCTATTTAATCCATCTAATCTTACGCCTTCAATCCTCCATTCATAATCTTCCAATAATCTCATCTTCCACCTCAAATTCCTCATCTTTAATTTTCTACTCTAATTCCTTCTTAATCTTCAAGAAATCTCATTTTCCATCATTAATCTCCCACTTAATCTTTTTCCATTCCTATTTCTTCCACTCCACATAATCTTCACTTTTTTACTTTCACTACCTTATTTTTTTTCTCTCTTTTTAGTCTTTTCCCCTTCAATATTTCATTTATATTCTTCAAACTGCCCATAACCTCCCAAATTATTTCCCACCCTTAATCTTTCAAACTTTTTCACTACCTCTCCCCTTATTTCACCCTCTTAATCCTTTCTTAAATTTTTTTCACGCTTTATCCTCCTCTGACTCTCCCCCCCCCCCTCCCCCCCCAGACCGACTTCCGCTCCAAGTCGCAGCTCTTGCAACACCTCAGCAACTCCCACGGCATGACATCGACTCAATCGACCGCCCCCACGGGCAGCAACAGTCCGTGTCCCGTCATGAAGACTCGAGCTGCCTTCTGCCTCGTCACCACTCCCCTCACCCGGATGTCGCGACAGATATGTCGTGGCATTCTTGACATCAGGAAAGCTTGTCGACACCCCTTCCTCGCCATCAATATCGCCAGCGTCAAGCTCGAGTGTTGGTGGGGGATGAGGGATTTAGTTTGGATGAGGGGGGGTTGTTTGGGGTGGGTTTGGTTGAGATTGAGGGGATTTTAGGTGGTTGATAGTAGAAAGAGGTTTATTTTTCAACTTGTTGGTTAGGGGAAACCAAACTTAACCACTACCTCCAAGCCAACCTCAAAAAAACCCCAACCCTACAAATCTCCACGACCCCCAAACAAACCCCATCCCAAAAAACCTTCCCCCAAACAAACCCCATCCCAAAAATCCTTCCCCCAAACAAACCCCATCCCAAAAATCCTTCCCCCAAACAAACCCCATCCCAAAAATCCTTCCCCCAAACAAACCCCATCCCAAAAAACCTTCCCCCAAACAAACCCCATCCCAAAAAACCTTCCCCCAAACAAACCCCATCCCAAAAATCCTTCCCCCAAACAAACCCCATCCCAAAAAACCTTCCCCCAAACAAACCCCATCCCAAAAATCCTTCCCCCAAACAAACCCCATCCCAAAAATCCTTCAACCCAAACAACCACCATCCTCAGGTCAACAGCGCTTTTCGGAGATGAGTCAGGCTTTGAAGGCACTGAAACCTCGACAGAGACTCACCATGCTGACAGTTTCCAGCAGGCTAGGTATCGATGCCAACACCGACAAACCCCCCATTCTTGCCAGGACCTCTGGTGGGTGGTGGTGGGGTGGAGGATGGGGAGGAGGGAGGGGTGTTTTGAAGGTTGGTTTGGTTGGTGGATGGCTGGGGGAGGGGGGAGGAAGGGGGGAAGATGGTGAGGTAGTTGTTGGGGGATGGTTAGTGGTTGGTGGTTAGGATGGTGGGTCAGTTGAAGGGATTTTGTTGGGGAGGGTGGTGGGGTGTGGTTAAGGAGTGGTTCTGTTGTATGAGGAGGGGAAAGTTAGTTGGAGAGTGAGTGAATGGCGTAAGTGAGGAAGGTTTTTATCGTTCTGCAAACAGAATTAGGGGTGAGGTTGCAGTGGTGAAGTGGATGATTACAGTTTAATGAGTCCATTAAATTTTTATTAAGTTACTTCTTGTGCCTCTCAGATAGCCAAAAGGAAAACCCTAACCCTAGAAAACGACCTTTAGAAAATTCCGAACAAAAAATCGGTGTGTACCTGTGTGTATTCATGTGTATGTGTGTGTATATATGCATGTCCATGTGTATGTGTGTGTATATATGCATGTCCATGTGTATGTGTGTGTATATATGCATGTCCATGTGTATGTGTGTGTATATATGCATGTCCATGTGTATGTGTGTGTATATATGCATGTCCATGTGTATGTGTGTGTATATATGCATGTCCATGTGTATGTGTGTGTATATATGCATGTCCATGTGTATGAATGTTTATGTTTGTACTTGTATGTGTATTTAACTTTTTCACTTGTATTTTCTTTTTCAAGCCATTCTTTCCATCACAGCTCTTATATCTCACTTCATCTTTTTATACGTTTCTTTGCTATCTCTACTCTCATTTTTTTTCACCACATCCTTTTTGCTTCCTCCCCATCTCGAGTCCCTCCCAATCAACCCGCCCATTCCTTGACTCCCATTAATATACATTCACACCATAGCATTACACTTATTCTCACTCCTCCACAACCGCCCACAAGGACAAATTTTAACAAATTTCAACCTCCTACCCCCCCCCCACCCCCCACCACCCCAGAACTTCCCCCAAAGATACCGGCAAGCGTCCCTCCCCCCTCGAAGGGGGAAGACACCAAAAAGAACAAAACACCCCAAGCCACTTCAGCTAGATCGTACCAAGTCAAGCGGTGTCGGCCAAAGACCAGAGGGGTGAGAAAGAGTGAAGTCACCCCCAAAACACCCCCCCAAATCTCCGAATCGTTCGAAGACGCATGTTTTGTTGTCTCTGAGATTGTGAGGTGGGTGTCATTTTTTTGTCCTTTGTTTAGTTTTTCTGCAATATTATTTAGATTGATAAATTTAATGTCAAGCATAAAAACAATAATAATAAAAACAAAGATAAAAAATAAATAACAATAATAATAACAAGAAAATCTACGTCACTGGCAACAAGGGCAACATTCAAAGCAATAATAGTGATAGCAATGAAAAATAACAACAATAATCATTGAAAATGAAAATAACAAAAAATAATAATAAATAGCTTAAAACAGTTACAGCGATAATAAAAACATAAATAAAAATACCAAAAAAAAATATTTGCAGGCAATTAAGGAAAAAGTTTTCGACAGGGGAGTTGAAAAAGGTGGGTAGGAAGCCTTGGAAGGGTTTGAGTGGTAAGGAGGGGGGCGTTGGGGGTGGTAGGGAAGGGGTGGTTGTACTGGACTGAAGTCGCTGTGCTGCAATGTTGAGGGTGGTGTTTGGTGGTTGAGGGGGTGTTGTTTTGGGTGTTTATTGTTTGTTATAGTGTTTGTCCTGTTGGCTGTTGTGGCGGTGGTGGTGGTGGTGGTGGTGGTGGCAGTGGTGGTTGTGGTGGTGGCAGTGGTGGCAGTGGTGGCAGTGGTGGTGGTGGTGGCGCTGGTGGAAATGGTGGTGGTGGTGGTGATTAGTGTTTTTTGTGGTGATGGTGATTATAATGAAAAAACGCAATAAATGTGTGAGTGTGTGTTTGTGTGTGTGTGTGTGTGTGTGTGTGTGTGTGTGTGTGTGTGTGTGTGTGTGTGTGTGTGTGTGTGTGTGTGTGTGTGTGTGTGTGTGCGGTGTATGCGATGCGTGCGTGCGTGCGCGCGTTTGTGTGTTTATGCGTGTCGGTTTGCATGTATGAGATGGTTTGTAAACGCTGGAAAGGCTTAGAGGAATTTGTATGTTTTTATGTGTTTAAAATGTGCAGCTGTTTCATGTGTTTGTATGTCTTATGAAATAAAAGCGTCTTGTCTTTCAAATCAGTACCTACAATAGTAAGAAGACATTACTTGAAAACTAAAGCCTCAATCAAGTTATATTGCTTGTAATTTTAAATATTTCTCAATCACAATCCGCTCTGGTTTGTGATCTTAATATTATTTTAATAGTCAATTACACAATTATCAATTTATTTTTTAATCTATTTTATTAGTGAATAAAAATATATCTTATTGAACTTCAATTGTTTTATTAAATCAATTCCATTATTACATATTCTTATCTGATTCAAATCAAGCACATGCTTCCTTCGAATCTCTTTCGCTGGAAATCTAGTCTAACTTCATTACATGTATAAATTCTTTTCTAATTTAAAACCCAACATCAATGTGGTATAAAAGTGAAATGACTGCTTAATTTATATTAATTATAACATTACTAGGGAATTTATATTTATAGTAATATTACTAGTGAATTTCTATTTATAGTAATATTACTAGTAAATTTCTATTTATAGTAATATTACTAGTGAATTTCTATTTATAGTAATATTACTAGTGAATTTATATTTATAGTAATATTACTAGTGAATTTCTATTTATAGTAATATTACTAGTAAATTTCTATTTATAGTAATATTACTAGTAAATTTCTATTTATAGTAATATTACTAGTTAATTTCTATTTATAGTAATATTACTAGTTAATTTGAATACCACGAATAGAACTAGTTGAGTGAATGAATGAATGAATGTACAACTTGTTATAGCGCATAGTTCGCCAATTAGGTTGCATCAAAGGCGCTACTGGTTAATTTTGATCAGCACACAATTCCTAGTAAATTTAGGTTAATGGAAAATAAAAATAATAGGTTTTTTTAATTTTAATGACAATAACCAATTTGATGTAACACTGGCGTTAACGAAGCATTTTTAACAACGCTTTTCAACATAACGCTAGAGAGCGCATTACAGATTTATTGATTAGATAAAAGGTTGTGTATTTTGTATATTATTTGTTTATGCGGTACTGAATATCCTGGTATATGTGATTTTGATTCTTTGTATAAATGGTATTGAATCATTATAATTTTTGTTAGGGGGTATTTTTATCTGTTTATGTATCATTATGCCTTTGTATTTTTGGTATTATTACTTTATATGCAATTATATTTTTTGTATGTGGGAATATCAATTTTCATTATATTGTATCCTTCAAATTCTTTGACCACGTGACTATCGTTTCGAAGCGATGACGTCATAAGGCGTAAGTCCTTCCACATCATCACTTATGGGATGTCTCGTGCAGGAGTATTCTTTACTAATCTTTTGTGTGTGTGTGTGTGTGTGTGTGTGTGTGTGTGTGTGTGTGTGTGTGTGTGTGTGTGTGTGTGTGTGTGTGTGTGTGTGCGCGCGCGTTTATTAGATGAGAATAGAGGAAATGGAAAAAGAAAAAGGATGAACACGTGGACGCAAGCCGGAAGTAGGTGGCGTTTAATGTGGGGTCAAATGTCAAATGTATAAATACTCAACTTTGTATGCTTATGACCATGCAAACAATTTGTGCGTTTGTCTTTGCTCTTGTGTTCTCACTTGTATGTTCGTGTGTTTGTCTTTGTGTTTTTATTTTCATGTTTGTGTGTTTGTCTTTGCTCTTGTGTTCTCACTTGTATGTTCGTTTGTTTGTCCTTGTGTTTTTATTTTTATGTTTGTGTGTTTGTCTTTGCTCTTGTGTTTTGATTGTATGTCCGTGTGTTTGTCCTTGTGTTTCTATTTTTATGTTTGTGTGTTTGTCTTTGCTCTTGTGTTCTCACTTGTATGTTCGTGTGTTTGTCCTTGTGTTTTTATTTTCATGTTTGTGTGTTTGTCTTTGCTCTTGTGTTTTGATTGTATGTCCGTGTGTTTGTCCTTGTGTTTCTATTTTTATGTTTGTGTGTTTGTCTTTGCTCTTGTGTTCTCACTTGTATGTTCGTGTGTTTGTCCTTGTGTTTTTATTTTCATGTTTGTTTGTCATTTCGTGGGAACTTGTGCGCTTTGAAGTTTGCAGTTCTAACTTTTTGTTTGTTTGTGTATTTGTATTTTTGTGTTTGTGTGCTTTGAGGTCTCCGTACGTGTGTCACCATAACTGTTCAATTTTTCAACTGATTGTTACTATTTTTTTTGTTTTGTTTTTTTGTTTTTTTGTATTTTCGCATGTTTTCAAAAAAACTGTTGATTGTAAAAAAACATTGAAAAAAACTAGATTTATTTTTTCAAAACATAAAAAAATAAAAATATCGATTTATTTGAGTTTTTTTAGTCTTTTATAATAATAATTCTTATGGTACAATAAAATTACTTTATTGGTTTTAAATCTAATTAATTGATTATTATTATTATATATATAATTATTATGAAACAAAATTGTTTTTTAATTAATTTTTTTATATAAAAAATATATATTAAATTGAAAAATAATATAAAATTTATTCGTTTAAATAGAGTATTTGATTGAAAAAATGCAAAATAAATTGGGAAAAACATAATTTAAAAATAAATAATTTTATGAAAATAAAAACAAAATAATGAAAAATAAAAAATAATAATTTTATGAAAATAAAAACAAAATAATGAAAAATAAAAAAATAAAAATCGAAAAAAACAGAAAATCCAAAAATAGAAGCAATTTTTTAATAATTAAAAACGTACTGAAAAATGAAATCAAAATGTGGTGGAGAGCAAATAACGGCGAGAGTCCATACAAGTTAATGCCTTTTTTTTCTATCTCCTCATCTTCCTTTTCCTCTTCTTCCTCTTCTTCCTTTTCTTCTTCCTCTTCCTCCTCTTCTTCCTTTTCTTCTTCCTCTTCTTCCTCTTCCTCCTCTTCTTCCTCTTCTTCCTTTTCTTCTTCCTCTTCTTCCTCTTCTTCCTCTTCTTCCTTTTCATCTTCTTCCTCTTCTTCCTTTTCATCTTCCTTTTCCTCTTCTTCCTCTTCTCCCTTTTCATTTTCTTTTTCTACTTCTTCTTCTTCCTTTTTTTACATCTTTTTATTCATTCTCTTTTTATTTTTTTTATCTTCTTTTATCTTCTTTTCTTTCTTCTTTTACCTCCTCTTTCTTTTTTTCTTCTTCTACCTCCTCTTCTTTCACTTTATTCTACCTATTTTTTCATTTTTTCTTCATTCTTCTCATACTCTTCTTATTCCTCCTCCTTTTTTTCTTCTTCTTTCTTCTCCTTTTCTTATTTTTTTTCTCATTTTTTTTTCTCGCTCATACTTCTCGCTCTCTTTTTTCTTTCTTTTTATTCTTCTCTTTTTCTTTTTTTTGTAATTTTTTTTCTTTTTTTGCCTTTTTTTACTTCTTTATTTTTATTTCTTTATTATTATTTTTTCGTTTTTTCATTTTTTTTCTATTCTTTTTTTATTTCTTTATATATTTTCTTTTATCGCAAAAATTTTCGTTTTTATTTTTTAATAACTCATTATTTTTCACTTTATATCTATTTTTTTTCTTCTTCATTTTTTTATTTGCATTATTTTCATAATCTTTTTTTCGTCATTTTTTAAATGGATAAGCGATTTTTTTTCAATCTTA
>OX387257.1:3934739-3942239 GCA_947562095.1 Branchellion lobata | reverse complement strand
TAGATTTGTGTCTAGACGTGAGCCCAGACATCAGCTCAGACACCTTTCCATGCATCCATCTGGTCTGTCTTTTCCTATTGGTCAAGAGCTAAATGATGGTGGTAATTATTATAATGATAATCATAATAACATCAATAATAACGTTAGTAATAACAATAATGTAAATAATAATAATAATAGTAAAAATTCTAGAAATAATAATAATTCTACTGATAACAAACATCATGATAACCTTGGAAATGAAAATATTAGTGATAATAGTAGTGGTAATAATAATAATAATAATAATAATAATAATAATAATAATAATAATAATAATAATAATAATAATAATAATAATAATAATAATAATAATAATAATAATAATAATAATAATAATAATAATAATAATAATAATAATAATAATAATAATAATAATAATAATAATAATAATAATATTAATAATAATCATGACAAAAATAACAATACTAACTGTGAGTACTACAACATTCCGAGGACAACTCCGAATTACCACAACATTTTCCACAACATTTGTTTCAACACCATCCATCCATTCCCATCCATCTCCCCATCCTACCCTTCTTATTCCCCTACCTTCTCCCCTGCCTACTCCCCTTCCTTCCCTCCATCCTTTCCTCCTTCTTACCCTCCATCTTTTTCTCCATCTTTTCCCCCGTCTTACAGTCCATCATTCCCGCCGTCCTACCCTCCTCCTCCTCCTCCTCCTCCTCCTCCTCCTCCTCTCAACACCATCCCTTCTGCCTTCTGGTCCACATCGACTGACCTTGGCATCCTCGTGTCGCCAAGACCATTGTCGTTTGATCCTTTGCAACAACACCTGCAACAAGTCGCTTGGAAACACAACAACAGCTGCGACAGCAGCAACAACAGCTGCGACAGCAGCAACAACAGCTGCGACAGCAGCAACAACAATAATAATTTTAGTAATAACAACAGTAGCAGTAACAGTGACATCAGCAACAGAAGCAACAACAAAAACTGTAGTAGTAACATTTATAACAACTCTAGTAACAACAGCGTTTATAACAATGATAGCAGCAGCAGCAACAGATATAACCTTGATAACAACGAAAACTGCACTAAGAATAATAAAATGAATAATAATACTATTAACAGCAATAATAATAAAAGCAGAGATAATATTAATTACAAGAGCGATGAAGATGACAACAACAACAACAACAACAACAACAACAACAACAACAGAAACATTTCAAACACCAGCCGTAACAACAACAACAACAACAACAACAACAGCAACAACAAAAAAAACAGTTGTTCTGGCAAGCACAGTGCCAACAATGACTTTAAGTTTGATGTTGCAGACAACAAAATGGAAATTCAACATTCAGATGACTTCAACAAAAACAAAAGTAACACTAACAACAACAACATGATCAACACTAGAAACAATGCAAACAACATAAACAACAACTACAAAAACAACAACACTTTCCCACTTCAGCTGTTTTCTTTCAACAACTTACAACAGAAACAATACCAAAATCAACATGACCACCACCACCACCAACAACAACAACATCGACAACAACAACATCAACAACAATCTCAATATCGACAACAACATCACCAACAACACAAATTTCCTGCTTTTCTACCCCTACAAATAAGCCATTCATTCGGAACTCACAACATTCCAGCTTACAACTTCAAACAACAACACCAACAACAACACTTCCATCAACAGTTTTATCATCATCAAAGTCGACTATATCTACAAAATGCACATCGACAACAACTACAACAACAGCAAGCTTCACAACAACCTCAACAACAATATCAACCACAACCTCTACAACAACCTCAACAACAACCACATCAACCACAACATCAACATCAACCCCAACAACAGCAACATCGTCAACAACAACATCAACCACAACAACAAGAACAACATCAACAACAAGATTCACAACAACTTCAATGTTCTGAAATTTCTAGCGAGTTTAAAGCCTCCGAGCTTCTCAGTTGCTCAAACATCAACCAAAGCAACAGCAACAACAATAACAATACTCCCAACAGTGACAACAACAGCAACAACAACAACAACAACAAACACGATACTCACAACAACATCAACAACAACTTTGGAATTTCCGGCTCTAACAGCAACAACACCAATAACAACAACGAACATTACTATACCACTCAAAAGCTCTCAGGCGACCACGTGATTGACGGTCTAACCAATCATTGTAAACGCCATGACGTCAGAGAGATGGGAGGCGTGGAAAATAACCGACATAGGGATTGTCTTTCCGGTAAGCTGGAGCAAATTCTTTGTGACAAACATGAAAACAAAAAATGTACAAACCAAGCTGAAAACATGGATCGCCACAGCTACAGCGACCACACCGACTACACCAACCACACCGACCACACTTACTACATTGACCACACCAGCCACACTAGCCACAACAGACACAAAGATTTTTCAAACAGCCACAACCACCACTTCAACACGCAACTATCCAACTTCAACCACCACCAACACACGGGTAACTTTTTCTACACCAACCTAGACATTCCACCGCCCAAAATCAATCAAACTCCCCTCTACCCAGTTTCCCCCCTCTACTACCCACCCACTCCCCAGCAAATTCTTCCTTTTTCCCAGAACGTATGCAAACTATGCGGCAAATCTTACGCACGACCTAGCACCCTCAAGACACACATGAGAACTCACTCAGGGGACAAGCCTTACTCTTGTCCAACCTGCTACAAGTCTTTTTCGCAAGCAGCCAACCTCACGGCACACGTTCGAACCCACTCGGGGGAAAAACCTTTCAGGTGCGCCGTATGTGATAGGCGCTTCTCGCAGAGTTCCTCCGTCACCACACACATGAGAACACACTCTGGTGAACGGCCATACCGCTGTGTGGCCTGTAAGAAGACCTTCTCAGATAGTTCCACCCTCACCAAACACACCCGCATCCACAGTGGGGAAAAGCCTTACAAATGCACCGTGTGTCTTTTAAGCTTTTCGCAGTCTGGTAACCTCAACCGCCACATGCGTGTGCACTGCTTTGGCTGAGGGTGGAGTTGTCGATGGTGGAATTGTTTCTGCTGGTTGGTTTGTTGGTGTTGTTGTTGTTGTTGGTTGGTTTGTTGTTGTTGGTTGCTTTGTTGGTGTTGTTGTTGGTGTTGGTTGGTTTTTTGGTGTTGTTGGTGTTGGTGTTGTTGTTTTTGGTTGGTTTGTTGGTTTTAGCTGGTTTGTTGGTGTTGTTGTTGTTGGTTGGTTTGTTGGTGTTGTTGTCGTTGGTTGGTTTGTTAGTGTTGCTTGTGTTGGTGTTGTTGTTGTTGGTGTTGTTGTTGTTGATTGGTTTGTTGGTGTTGTTGTTGTTGGTTGGTTTGTTGGTGTTGTTGGTGTTGTTGGTGTTGGTGCTTGGTTGCTGTTGTTAGTGTTGGTTTTTTAGTAGTGGTTGTTGATGGTGGTGTTTATGTTTTGTTGTTGATGGAATTGTATAAAGTTGTTTTTTGTTTGTTGTTGTTATTGTCGTCGTCGTCGTCGTTGTTGTTGTCGTCGTCGTTGTTGTTGGAAAGTTTTTTTTTAAAATTTCTAGTGACAAGTATGGAAGTTGATTTTGTGGACATTATGACATGGTGTTAAAAAGAAAGATTATGTGGCCTCGAAACCCTACAGGGTTAATGCCACTATAACAATATTCGTATTTGTATTGTACTGTATTTGGTTGCAGAAGTGTTACTATGAAAGTTGCAGATGGTCGATTCGATTGCAATACTGTTACTCGAATGGTTGCAAGTGGTTGGGGTTGGTATGCTAATTTCAAGGAAGACATTTACCTCTACCAAAAAGACTAATTCTGGAAGACTAGTTTCTGGAAACTGTTTCCCGGAAGACTATTTCATAAAGAGAGTTTTATTAAATATTCGCCGTGGGAGGTTATCGAGTCGAAATTGAATTTTAAATATTTTGTCTAAAATAGTTGACGAAATTTTTATTTCTTTGATGATACTTTTATTTTAATTTTTTCAATAGTTTCAAAAGAATTTCAAAAGATATAAATAAAAAAAACTGTGTTTCAACTTTTGTGTTTATTAACCTTCAAAAAAACTCTTGGGAGGTTTCAAAGAAAAATTCAAATTTTGTTTTTTATATCGACAAAAGCAAAGGTTCTAAGAGTTTAAAAAAACGTCGCTTATCAAATTATAATAGTTATATTTTTTACTATCTCTTATAATATAAGTTAAATATAGATTGATAAAAAGTTTTTAACATAATTTAATAAAAAAATTCAAATATAGATTATAATTTTTCAAAATATGGACTAGTAATATTTTTGAGTTTATAATATAATTAACTTCGAATAATGACTGAAAGCTGTCGACATTGGAAAGGTTGTAATGGAGGTAACTTGAAACGTTTATTGACGCTGTCATAGAGACCTAGACTGTGCTATGAGTTTGTTAACAAGTATGTTTTTAATTAAACTAATTAAAAATTATATTCATTAGCAATTAAAATTGATTAATGAATGAATGGGGGACGAAGTTAAGAATGGGTGAATTGGTATTTCAATGAATTAATGAGAGTTGAAAAATAAAAAAAAAAGAATAACAAAAAAACTAACAAAAAAACCAAAAAAAAACGCTTAAACAAACAAAGAAAAAAGAAGACAAAAAAAAGAACGAACGAACGAACGAACAAAAGAACGAACAAACAAATGAACGAAAGAACGAACAAACCAATGAACGAAAGAACGAACAAACAAATGAACGAAAGAACGAACAAACCAATGAACGAACGAACGAGTGGCTAGCTAATAAAGCAGCAAGCAGTTGATGTCATGCAACCCGACACTTCTTTGAGCACTCTGCTAATCACCTCCCCTCCAACTGCCACCATTTCTCAATACTCTTCCGCTGAGTGATTCGCCCGTCATTATTAAGATTATGAATCTATGTTTTGTACATTTTATCACAATGGTTGTGGAATTTTGAATTGAATGATGGAGTACGGAAAGTTTGTTCAAGTTTCAAACTTTGTTGTTCAAAGAGTTCGTAGCAGAACGCTCTTGAACAGTGTGGAATCAGCGCTATACAAATAATTTGATTAGATTAGATTAGTTTAAGTTTATTAAAATTTTAAGTTTTCACTTTTTTAACACAATATAACATTAAATTCAAAAGAATTTAATAAATGTTAAATTTCTTTGTTGAAATTTCATGTGTGAATTTGGTCATAAGTGAGGATTGGTGTGCTATTTGTGTTTGGTTTTGAAGCTGTAACAACTATTATATAATTGTTACTCATATGACATTTTTATATTCATACTGGTAACAATTGTTTTAGTTGAACAAGTAGAATTGTTTCTGAGCTAATGACGTTCTATAAAAGCGTAATTATGAAAAGTCTTAATAAATAGATCAGGAAGACTACATTTTAATATAAAAGCCTTTAAACCATTTAACTTATATAACTAAAATATTTGAAAAAAAGTTTTAATCATTTTTTATTTGAAATTTTTTTATTTAAAAAATTTATTTATATCTTCAATTTACTATAAAAACTCATTGATCAAATGGTTTGATGAAATTTATATACTTTAACAATCAAGCTCTACAACAAACGCCCAGTAAACCAAATGTAAAATTAACATAATAAAGAATATAAAGTAGATTTAAACCCCGTTTTTTCAAATACAATTTGTTAACTATATCTATTTAAGCGAAAAAAGTTACGCGTATGTTGAATTTGAACGAAATTAAAAATAATTTTAAAATGACCGATTCAAAGTATTTCACCAACAACAAGAAAGGTAATATTATTTAAAACCCATTTCTAGACAAGTTGAAACATTTAAAATGATATAAACAACTGAATTTGGTTCATTTTCTGTAAATAAAATATAATTATTTTATGAAAGCTTCAAGAAACCTTTAAAATAAAATAAAAAAATTTTCCAATTAATTAAAACATTCAAAACTGAAATAAACAAAACTTTTTATGGTCACAGTTTTTTGACCACAGACCACATTTTATAACATCATACAGTTTTTTAAATTCTATGATATTATAATTTTTCAAAGTACTCCATTATATTATGATTTAGGGGAAATATTTGAGCTGAAGAATGAGTTGAATAGTGACAAAAAGGAGAGAAAAAAGGAAGCGGTGAAGAAGGTGATTGCATCGATGACTGTTGGAAAAGATGTTAGGTTAGTCATTTGTTTAACTTCCTTTTTTATTGAATTATTTATTATTCACTAAAATTAATATTTTAAATAGTTTCAAGTTTTGGAAATGATAGCTTTGGGGTTGTACATAGAATAGTAAAAACAGCTCATTTAATTCAATCTTTTACTTCTTTCACTTTCCCCATTTTATTTAGTTTTTCAATATTTCAACTTTCTATATTCACCAAAAAATATCCATCTTTCTCTTTCACAACAAAATACTCACCTCAATCACCTCTCTCTTCTCCCCAAAACAGCATAACCTTCATATCACCCATCCAAACCCCCCCTCCCCCCCCCCCCCCCTCTTCTCCACCAGTGCTCTTTTTCCTGATGTCATCAACTGCATGCAGACAGACAACTTGGAGTTGAAGAAGTTGGTATACTTGTACCTGATGAACTATGCCAAGAACCAGCCCGACATGGCTATCATGGCTGTCAACACGTTTGTGAAGGTGGTGTGGTGGTGGGGGGTCATTGTGGTGGTGGTTGTGGTGGTGATAGTGGTGTGGTGGTGGTGATTGTGGTAGTGATGGTGGTTGTAGTAGTGGTGGTGGTTTGGTGGGGGTTGTAGTGAAGGTGGTGGTTGTGGTGGGGGTGGGGTGATGTTCGGGAGAATGCAGTACATGACAGTTTGGTGCTGCGGTAGTAAATGATGATAGGAAATTCAATTTTAGTCTCAGTAACAACAACAGTGGGAATCATTTCACCTATCAACCACCCAATCAGCCATTCAATTCACCACCCAATCCACCACCAGCGACCATTTGACACCTTCCTCCATCATCAACCCACCAAACAACCACCACAACCCACCCCACAGGACTGCGACGACAGCAATCCATTGATCCGGGCTTTGGCGGTTCGTACGATGGGCTGTATCAGAGTAGACAAGATCACAGAATACATGTGTGAACCACTCCGAAAGTGCCTCCGAGACGAAGACCCATACGTTCGGAAGACTGCAGCCGTGTCGGTTGCCAAACTCTTTGACATCAACAACCAACTGCTTGAAGACCAGGGATTCCTTGATAGTCTCAAAGACTTACTGTCGGATTCTAACCCTATGGTGAGTCGATAGGGAGGAAAGGGGGGGAAGATAGCTTTGGTGGGTTAGTTGGGTAGTTTGGGTGAATGAGTTGGGGAGGTAATTTGGTTAGTGATGGGGGGGAGGAGGGGGGGTTGAAAATAGTTGGAGGGGGGAGGGGGTTCAATTATGTATGGTAAGAGTGGTGAGAGTTATTGGCAAGAGTTAAATAG
>OX387257.1:3907239-3929739 GCA_947562095.1 Branchellion lobata | reverse complement strand
ATGAATTGCTGGAGAGTTTTCTGGAAGGTTTCCAGGACGAGAATGCTCAAGTGAGCTATCTTAATCAAATCATGATAAAAATACTTATATTGATTAATAATCATTCATGAAGTGATTATTGGTTAGTTAAGATTAATTGATGATTTATTATTGAGAATCGATTACGCGCAAACCCACTAACATACACACGCACATACACACACACACACACACACACACACACACACACACACACACACACACACACACACACACACACACACACACACACACACACACACACACACACACACACACACACACACACACACACACACACACACACACACATACACACACACACACACACACACACACACACACACACACACACACACACACACACACACACAGGTGCAGCTGCAGCTGTTGACAGCCGTGGTGAAGCTCTTCCTCAAGCGGCCCACCAACACGCAAGAACTCGTGCAACAAGCTCTCTCTCTCGCCACTCAAGTCTGTTTGTTGTTTGTTGAGGTTGGATTGTTTGTTGAGGTTGGGTTGTTTGTTGAGGTTGGGTTGTTTGTTGAGGTTGGATTGTTTGTTGAGGTTGGGTTGTTTGTTGAGGTTGGGTTGTTTGTTGAGGTTGGGTTGTTTGTTGAAGTTGGGTTGTTTGTTGAGGTTGGGTTGTTTGTTGAGGTTGGGTTGTTTGTTGAGGTTGGGTTGTTTGTTGAGGTTGGGTTGTTTGTTGAGGTTGGATTGTTTGTTGAGGTTGGGTTGTTTGTTGAGGTTGGGTTGTTTGTTGAGGTTGGGTTGTTTGTTGAGGTTGGATTGTTTGTTGAGGTTGGGTTGTTTGTTGAGGTTGGGTTGTTTGTTGAGGTTGGGTTGTTTGTTGAGGTTGGATTATTTGTTGAGGGTGCGTTGTTTTTTGAGGTTAGGGTAGGGTTTTTCTGTTCATGGGTGATGTTTTCTTTTTATTCTGCTGTTGTTAATGTGCAAACAAACTCTTTCACATGAAAGTAAACACATGTCCACGAACTTAACCACTCAAAAAGCACTCACAAAAACACATACTCTCATACTTACTTTTCTCCACAAACAAACACCCACAAACAAACACCCACAAACAAACACCCACAAACAAACACCCACAAATAAACACCCACAAACAAACACCCACAAACAAACACCCACAAACAAACACCCACAAACAAACACCCACAAACAAACACCCACAAACAAACACCCACAAATAAACACCCACAAACAAACACCCACAAACAAACACCCACAAACAAACACCCACAAATAAACACCCACAAACAAACACCCACAAACAAACCACAAAACAAACCATCCTCATAATATAATGGAATACAAATACGAATTTTATTATAGTTTCGTTAATTTCTTAGAGTTTTGAGGCCATAAAAACCCCAAATATCTGCATAGAAAAATTACTGAACAACCCTTAAAACTTCCAACCATCCTTAAAAAAACCAAAAACCTTAATAGAAACTTCAAACACCCGCAAAAACCCCCACAAGCAAAAGCTAATAAACCCCGAAAACAAATCTTCAAAAATCCCCATGAACAAACCTATTCATCCCACAACCACCCCCAAACTCCCTCAAGTACTCCCATCTCCAAACTCACACCCAACCCCTTAATGACTCCCCAACCCACCCCCAGGAGAGTGACAACCCAGATCTGCGAGACAGGGGCTACATCTACTGGAGGCTGTTGTCCACCGACCCTGCAGTGGCCAAGGAGGTTGTGTTGACCGAGAAGCCCCTCATCTCCGAAGAGACCGACCTTCTGGAACCCACCCTTCTGGGTCTCTGGGGGTGGGGTGTTTGAAGTTTAGGGCTGGGTTGTTTGGGTTTGAGTAATTTGGGTGTTTTATTGATCAGAAGTTTGGTTGGTTGGCAGTTTGAGGTGGTTTTTTGGGGGTTGAGTATATGAAGGGAATTTCAGGGTTTTTTGTGTATTCGGGAGTCGGTGTGTATGGATGTTATTGAAAAGGGATTTGGTGAACTATTCAACCAATCAACCCATCATCCATCTACCCATCCATCCAATCCTTCATCCATCCATTCATTCATCCGTCCATCCATTCATTTATCCATCCATCCACCAACAACCCCCACACCGCCCACTCATTCATAGGCGAGTTGATCTGTCACATATCGTCTCTTGCTTCGGTCTACCACAAGCCTCCTTCAGCCTTCGTGGAGGGCAGAGTTGGACTGGTGAAGAGGAGAGCCCTTCCCAAGTCTCTCAAGTACTACTGCTGCTGTTGTTGCTTCTGTTGCTACTACCGTTGCGGTTGCTGTTGGTCTTGTTGCTATTGTTTCTGTTACTGTTGCGATTGCAATACAATACACATACGAATATAAGTATAGTGGCATTTACCCCGTAGAGTTTTGAGGCCACTACTGTTACTGTCGCTGCTGCTACTACTACCACTGCTACTACTTCTGTTATTACTGCTGCCACTGTCGTTTTTAACATTGCCACAGGCGTCATCACTCCTAATATTACTACTACTACTATTATACTATTTCTACTACCACTGCTTTTACAACAAAAAAGCCAGCTCTATCACAGAACCCCCATTCACACCAAAAACAAACTCCCCCAAAAACCACAAATCACTAATTTCAACCTAAATCTTCCACCGCCACACAGTCCAGACGCAGCGGTATCAGCAGCGGTGGCGGCGGCGACAGAACAAGCGGTGGCTGAAGAAGCTCCGGTGGCGGTGGTCATTCCAGGAGCTGATAGTCTCATTGGAGACTTGTTGGACATCAACCCACCCATGTACCATCCTCCCCCCCAACAATCACTCACACCCACCCCCCACTCCACCGAGGTTGACCTCTTGGGGGAAGGACTCGATAGCTTGGTGAGTTTTCATTTTTGTTTTTTTTTGGGGTTTTCCTTTTCCGTTTTTTTCCATTTAAAAAAAATGTCATCTCTTCTTTTTTCATCTTCTTATTGAATTCTCCTCATCCTTTCTATCTCACCATTCCGCAACTATTTCACCCATCCTATGCACCATCACCACCCCATTTCACTCATCCCACATACCATCACCCCATCCCATCCCTACAGTTGGGTGGGGGACAGGGATCAGGGGTGGAAGGGGGAGGTCCGGAGGTGCTGGGTGGCCTGAGGGACATCTTTGGACTGGCGCAGTCTGCAAGCTACGTACCCCCACAAGAGGTTCGTGGGGGAAGAAGGAAGGAGTGTTTAGAAATGGGAGGGGGGAGGGGGAACGGGAAGAAGGAAATGAGTGGAGAGATTGAGGAAAGAGTGATAAAAAGGGAGGGGGTGGAGGGTGTTGTAGGGGGGAAGTAGAGGAAGGGGGTTAGAAAATATGGTGAAGGAAGAAATCTACCGCTTCACCATCACAAGTGTGGTTGATAGCTAATTCTTCACCACAAACCACCACTTAACTACCACAAACCACCACTTAACTACCACAAACCACCACCCAACCACCACAAACCCCCACAAACACCACTCAATCACCGCAAATCACCACCAAATCACCACAAACCACCACCACCACCACACAGGTGTGGTTGACAGCCAGCAAGGGCAAGGGCTTGGAGGTGTCAGGAACCTTCTCGAGGAAGGGAGGTCAGATCTTCATGGAACTCTCCCTCTCCAACAAGGCCCTCCAAACCATGATGGGCTTCGCCATCCAATTCAACAAGAATAGGTGGAAGCTGGGGGGTTTGGTGGTTTGGTTTGGCGTGGTTGTGGGTGGATACTTGTTTTTTTTTCTTTTTTATTAATTTTTTTATTATTTATTTTTATAAGCTTTTTTTCATTTTTACCTTCTCCTCTCTTCTATTTTTATTCATCTATCTCTACATTTTTTCTCTTTTTTTTTCATCTTTTTTTATCCAACTTTCTATACATTTATCCATCAATCCACCCACTCATACATTCATTCATCCATCCATTCATTCATCCATTTATCCATTCATCCATCCATTCATCCATTCATTCATCCATCCATTCATCCATCCATTCATCCATCCATTCATCCATCCATTCATCCATCCATACATCCATCCACTCATTCATCCATCCAGCTTCAGCATATCACCAGGGCAACCACTGAACGTGACGTCAATCACGGCCAACCAATCAATGAACGTCTCCCTCCTCCTCAGTCTGCAGGGGCAAGTCCAGAAGATGGAGCCACTCAACAACCTACAGGTGAAGTTCACTTGAATGTTTCGCGCTAGAAAATGTTTTTAATAAAAAAAATTTTTTTTGAATTTTTTGCATAAATTTTGAATATTTTGAAAACTTTTGAAATATATTTTTTTAATTTTATCATGCATTTTAATTTTTTTAAAAAGTTTTATTTACTCAATTTTCCAAATTTATTATGCGCTATATGTGTGTTTTCACATTTATCCATCATCTCTTGAATTCACCCACCACTCAACCATACCTTTGTCAACTTTATCGTTCACCATCCTTCCACCTTCTATAACTTCACCCAATTCACTACCACCATCAGCTCCCCACCTTCCAATCAGCCAATCATCCACTTTGCAATGCCTTTACCCCACCAACTTTGCAACCCAACCCACAAACCACCCAACCCAACCCAACTCAAACCACACCAACCACCCAACCCAACCACCAAACCTCTCATTCATAAATCACTTAACCCAAATCACCCAACCCAGTCTCAAACCCCACTAAACCCCCAAAAAAGGTGGCGATCAAAAACAACATTTCGGTCTTTTACTTCTCGTGTCTGGTGCCTGTGCACGTGTTGTTCGGGGAGGATGGCGAGATGGAGAAGAGGACCTTCCTGGCCACCTGGAAGGACATCCCAGTCTCCAACGAGGTGCAACACCTCATCACCAACGTGCAACACAACGCCGGTTGGTTGGGGGGCATTTTTGGGGGGTTTTTTGTGGGGTGTTTGTGGGGTTTTTTGTGGGTTGTTTGTGGGTTTTTTGTGGGTTGTTTGTGGGGTTGTTTGTGAGGTTGTTTGTGGGGTTGTTTGTGAGGTTGTTTGTGGGGTTGTTTGTGGGTTGTTTGTGGGTTGTTTGTGGGTTGTTTGTAGGGCTGTTTGTAGTTTGTTTGTGGGTTGTTTGTGGGGTTGTTTGTGGGTTGTTTGTGGGTTGTTTGTGGGTTGTTTGTGGGGTTGTTTGTGAGGTTGTTTGTGGGGTTGTTTGTGGGTTGTTTGTGGGTTGTTTGTGGGGTTGTTTGGGGTTTTAGAGTGGTCAGGTCAAGATTAGGACTTTGAGGAGTTGTTTGGGGTTTGGTGGTCGTTTGGTTAAGGTTCGGAGGTTGTTGGTGCAAAGACGATCGTGGTGGTTTTTTGGGGGGAGTTTTGAGAGTTTGCGGAGAGTGAATCTTTTGATTCAGGAGTTTGGGGGGTGGTTGGAGTAAATTAGGGGTTGTGAAGGTCATTGTGTATAGAGAGGTGGGGAGGAGGTTGTGGCTTATTCAGAAGGCAACATTTGTGGAGTGGCTTTGAATTTTTTTTGGAAAAGAAGGAAAAGGATTATAAAAATCAAAAACATTTCCATTAAACCACCCCTCAAAAACCCCACCGCCACTAGACGCTCATCAAACTTCAAACCTCCGAAATTTCTCAAAAAACCACCCCAAGTATTCAACCCCAAACCATACCACCCAAAATACTCCAAACTAACCCAAACCACCACAAAATACCTCAACCACCCCACCAGACACCCAAAACACCCCAACCACCCCACCAGACACCCAAAACACCCCACCAGACACCCAAAACACTCCAACCATCCCACCAGACACCGTATCGCAGAAGTTACGCAACAACAACGTGTTTACGGTGGCGAGACGCAAGGTGGAAGGTCAGGACATGTTGTACCAGTCGCTCAAGCTCTCCAACGGAATTTGGGTTCTCTCGGAGCTCAAGATCCAGCCTGGAAACCAAAACTTCATGGTTCGATGGGTTGAGGATGGTGGGTTTATGGATGGATGGGTTGAGGATGGTGGGTTTATGGATGGATGGGTTGAGGATGGTGGTTTATGGATGGATGAGTTAGGACGGTGGGTTTATGGATGGATGGGTTAGGATGGTGGGTTTATGGATGGATGGGTTGGGATGGGGGTTTATAGATGGATGGGTTGGGATGGGGGTTTATAGATGGATGGATTAAGATGGGGTGTTTATAAATGGATGGATTGAGATGGGGTGTTTATAGATGGATGGGTTAAGATGGGGTGTTTATAGATGGATGGATTAAGATGGGGTGTTTATGGATGGATGGGTTAAGATGGGGTGTTTATAGATGGATGGATTAAGATGGGGTGTTTATAGATGGATGGATTAAGATGGGTTGTTTATGGATGGATGGATTAAGATGGGGTGTTTATGGATGGATGGATTAAGATGGGGTGTTTATGGATGGATGGATTAAGATGGGGTGTTTATGGATGGATGGATTAAGATGGGGTGTTTATAGATGGATGGATTAAGATGGGGTGTTTATAGATGGATGGATTAAGATGGGGTGTTTATAGATGGATGGGTTAAGATGGGGTGTTTATAGATGGATGGATTAAGATGGGGTGTTTATGGATGGATGGATTAAGATGGGGTGTTTATAGATGGATGGATTAAGATGGGGTGTTTATAGATGGATGGATTAAGATGGGGTGTTTATGGATGGATGGGTTAAGATGGGGTGTTTATGGATGGATGGATCAAGATGGGGTGTTTATAGATGGATGGATTAAGATGGGGTGTTTATAGATGGATGGATTAAGATGGGCTGTTTATGGATGGATGGGTTAAGATGGGGTGTTTATGGATGGATGGATTAAGATGGGGTGTTTATGGATGGATGGATTAAGATGGGGTGTTTATAGATGGATGGATTAAGATGGGGTGTTTATAGATGGATGGATTAAGATGGGGTGTTTATAGATGGATGGATTAAGATGGGGTGTTTATGGATGGATGGATCAAGATGGGGTGTTTATAGATGGATGGATTAAGATGGGGTGTTTATAGATGGATGGATTAAGATGGGGTGTTTATAGATGGATGGATTAAGATGGGGTGTTTATAGATGGATGGATTAAGATGGGGTGTTTATGGATGGATGGATTAAGATGGGGTGTTTATAGATGGATGGATTAAGATGGGGTGTTTATAGATGGATGGATTAAGATGGGGTGTTTATGGATGGATGGGTTAAGATGGGGTGTTTATGGATGGATGGATCAAGATGGGGTGTTTATGGATGGATGGATTAAGATGGGTTGTTTATGGATGGATGGATTAAGATGGGGTGTTTATAGATGGATGGATTAAGATGGGGTGTTTATAGATGGATGGATTAAGATGGGGTGTTCATGGATGGATGGGTTAAGATGGGGTGTTTATGGATGGATGGGTTAAGATGGGGTGTTTATAGATGGATGGATTAAGATGGGGTGTTTATGGATGGATGGATTAAGATGGGGTGTTTATGGATGGATGGATTAAGATGGGGTGTTTATGGATGGATGGGTGGAAAAGGAATGGATGAATTTCATTTTTGAATGAGACGAAAGGGTGACGAGAGGTTTAATGGCTTAAAAGTTGAAGAGGGCAGCGGTTGTTGGCTAGACATTTTTAACTTTTAAAAACCATTGACATTTCTATAAATATCTTTTACCTTTCTATAAATATCTTTCACTTTTCTATAAATAACTTACCTTATTATAAATAACCACGACCTTTCTCTTAATAACCACCACCTTTCTATAAATATCTTTGACCTTTCTATAAATAACTATGACATCATTTTACGCAGTTATCTCTCAAGTCGAGGGCTTCAGACGTTTACTCGGTGATCCAACAGGCCTACGAGACCATCCTGCGTGTGTAAAAGTGAACTCAGATAATTAATTCGTAATCGTCTTGTGCGTTGGTGTTCTTGGAAACGATGAAATCAAAATAATTCCATTTATATATACCCTGTTTTCCGTTTTAAATTTATCTTTTTTTTTTCGTCGCAGCTTTTTAGAATTAAATATATGATATTTATAGTGGAAATTTATTTATAATCCTTATAATAAAATAAGTATATTATTTATAAAATATTCTTATTTGTTTGTTTATTAAAATTTTTAATTAAAAATTCAATGACCAATTATGGAGTCAGAATGACAGAAGGCTAGAGTGTTAGAACGGACTAAACTAGTTGTGTGTTAGTTAGGTCATCGTAATGTTAGTTCGCTGACGCCCCGTTAGCATGTTAACAGTGAAGTCTAATCTGCCCAATTCATTTGTATAGCGCCTCGTACGCCGGCATTCGAAGGCGCTCCCAGAGGAATGGTTTCACTGCGAGCAACTGGGCTACACTAGCAGGTGTGTGTTGACAGAAGTGTTAGCTTGTTAACAGCGGTGTACGTGTGTAAGCAGCGGTGTACGTGTGTTAACAGCGGTGTACGTGTGTTAGCAGCGGTGTTAGTACACTTTATGTTGCCTGTTGTTACCATAGTAACAGCTCTATCAATTCATTAACGCCTATGGTAATAACAAATCTAAGTTAAAAAAGCTATGTTGTGAAGCACCAAATTTGTTAATAGTTTTTATCACACGAACACCTCTATTAACGTGTAACAGTTATCACACTAACACATGTTATCAACTCAAAGGCTGCTAACAGTGAGATTAGGGCGCTCGAAGTTGATATTGTGGATAGCTTATCACATGCGTACTGTTTGTATGTTTCGTTAATACAACATGGAAGTTGAACATTGAATTGTTGCATATACAAAATAAAAAAATACAAATATATACAAAAGACAAAAGTAAAAATATATACAAAAAAAAGAAAAAAATATATACAATACACAGAATATATACAATCTACAAAACAAAGTTTCTTTTCAATTTCGTTCTTTCACGCTTTGTAATTGGAACTTTTCCGTATCTTAAGAAATGAAAAAAATATTTTCAAAAATACAGAAGTTTTTGAAGAGTTTACTTTGGCACGTTCATAGAAATATACAATTACATTCTCTGTTAATACAGTCGGTGCTCATTCGACGTTTTCCAACTGTGGACTTTTCTGTAAAACTCTCGTCTTGTCATCCTTCCTTCATTTCCTACACGTTTATCATTCATTCATTTAAAGCTTTCAAAACCATTTTTCACAAAGTTCGTAACGAAGAGTTTTTAAACAGTATATATCCAGCGCTATATAAACGTTCAGCTTATATTGGATTATGATGCAAAAAGTTGTGTTTCGTGAATACAATACAAAGATTAGTATGTTTCGCAAATTAAGTTTTTCTGTTTCATTGATAGCACACCGTTATTAGAACGTATAGTGTTAGAGCTAATGGTATATGATTTCATTATTTCTTTATTGAGGCAAAATTCCAAAGACAAGAACAACTTCTGCCTTTTAAGAAGAATGTCTAGGTGTCCAATTTTATTTTAATGATTATTTTGAAAATATGCATTATTCTCGAAATTAATTGTTCTATTTTCATGAAGAATAAAAAAAAAGATGATTAAAAAGTCGTTTACTGATTATTGGAAGGAGTATTGGAATCTGAAACTCACCTATTTTGCTTCCTGTCGTGTTTCGCGCTCTTTTTATATTTTTGCTAATAACTGGAAAAGTCGGGAAATAAAAAAAGAGTATGAAGTAGAAGAAGATGGAGAAAACAAGTAAAGTAAATAAAAAAAAGACAAAAAAATAAAAGGAGAAGAAAAAAAAAAGAGCGAATAGTCGAAAACTTATCTAATCTAGAGAAATCGTTTGTGCAGCGCTATTCACACTGCTCAAAAGCTATTGAACATTATGAATCGGCGCTACACAAATAATTTGTTTAGATGGAAACTACTGCCGCATTTGAAATGTCAATTTTGTTACTCAAGAAGTGTACCACGAAGGAGGGTTTTATTAACTTTTTCTGATACTTGAAAAAATAATTCAGAAGCGTACCTTTAAATGAATTTAACGAATTTATGATCTAAAAAAATTAAGTTAAATTTTCAGCAATGAAATTAAAAGAAAAAACAATTTTTCGGAAAAAACTCAAAAACAAAAAAAAAGTAAAAGCAAAATTAAAATTTTCAGAAAAAAATTTGTCCGTAAGTTTTGTGAAATGCCTTCAATTTTCTGGTCTGAACAAAAGCAACTTGAAGGGTTTTTGAAAAGAATGAATAAAAAGGTAGGCCCGAAAGGAGGTGAAATGTCGCTTTGTGATGAAAAGTGAATTTAAGTAAGAAACTAAAAGTGAACTTGAAAAGCAAAAACGCAATAAAACAAGGTGAGGTGAGTGATTCGTGCCTTTCATTTGCGGACAAAAATCTGTTCAGTAACATTGAATTATGAAGTAATAAAATTAAAAAAAAATTAATTTAGCCATAAACTGGAAAAAGTAATTATTATTATATAATTATGGTTAAGCTCAATTATTTTTTAGTTTTTTTTCAAATAATTATTAGAAATAATAACTTGTCTAATGATGACGCAGCTTAAAACTCAAATCAATGTCTCTTGAAACTAAATGTTATCTTTTGTAAACTTTGTAGACAAATTGAAATGTCCATATTTGAAAAACAAAAAAAAATTGAGAGCACGACTTGGAAATTATCGGAAATATTCAATTTCAAGAGCATTTTTGTGTTAATTTTCACAAGAATAACAGCGTCAAGCTGCATTTTAGACAAATAAGATTAAGAAGCAATGACTTGAATACGGACCAAAAATAAATAATAGTATTTTTCAATTATTTATAATATTATTCAAAAATCTCTAATACTCAATAGTTTTCCTAACGATTATAATACGATACTCAATAATCTTCGAAGTTAGTAGTAGTATTCAGTACCTTTCAGGATTATTAGTAGTAATTATCAGTAATATACAAAAAATATTAGTATTAGTAATATACAAAGAATTTATGAGTATCTGTGATATACAAAGAATTTAGGACTAATAGTAATACTAATAAGCAATAGCATAACGAAATAGTACTAGTAATAATAATGAGTAAAAGTGTGGTCCTGAAACTTTGCGGGGCTAATGCCACTATAATAACATTTGTTTTTTTATTTTATTTTATTGTTTAGCAATATTAATAATTAATAGAAATGATCATAATCAATAGCAATGATAATAAATAATAACAATAGAAATGAGCAATAATGACGTTGATTAGTGTTTCAACAAATGTGCGGAGAGACAAATCAGAAGGAAGTCGTAAAGTTAAAGCCAGTGAACATCAAGTGTCGTGGTGAAGGCAACATGGTAGAGGAAAAAAGGAAGAGAAGGAGGAGAAGGAGGAGGAGGAGGAAAAAAAGGAAAAGAAGGAGAAGGAGGAGTAGGAGGATGAGGAGGAGAAGGAGGAGGAAGAGGAGGAAGAGGAGGAAGAGGAGGAGGAGGAGGAGGAGGAGGAGGAGGAGGAGGAGGAGGAGGAGGAGGAGGAGGAGGAGGAAGAGGAGGAGAAGGAGGAGGAGGAAGAGGAGAAGGAGGAGGAGGAAGAGGAGGAGGAGGAGGAGGAGGAAGAAGAAGAGGAGGAGGAGGAAGAAGAAGAAGAGAAGGAGAAGGAGAAGGAGGAGGAGGAGGAGGAGAAGGAGGAGGAGGAGGAGGAAGAGGAGAAGGAGGAGGAAGAGGAAGAGGAGGAGGAGTAGGAGGAGGAGGAGGAGAAGGAAGAAGAGGAGGAGAAAAAGGAGGAGGAGGAAAAGAAGAAAAAGAAGGAGGAGAAAAGGAAAGAAGAAAAACGAGAACGTAAAAAAGAAGAAGAAAAAAATTAGAAATGACGGAAGAAGAGGAAATAAAAAAAGGAAGAAGACCTTTATATGAAGAAAAATAACAATAAACAAAGAAACAAAATAAATAAAATAATCGCTGTTTTTCAAACCACAAACTTGTCCTTTTAAAATTCAGTCAGTTAAGACTAAATTAGAATTATGTTTCAAAAAATTGAGCCTTTATGTCAAAAGATTCAGTCAAATAACTCTTTGATTAACTGTGATTTAAGATTCAGAAACATATTAAAAAAAAAAACTTGAAAACAGTAAAAAAAAACAATATTAAATTCTGAAAAAAATTGTTCAAAAAATAAAAAATAATAAAAAAAGTTTTGAAAAACAAACTTAATGACATTTAATTCTTCAAATAAATTCAATATAACTTATTTAAAAGATAAACATAATAAAACTTATTCTAAAAATAAGCTTATAACTTATTCTAAAAATAAGCTTATAACTTATTCTAAAAATAAGCTTATAACTTATTCTAAAAATAAGCTTATAACTTATTCTAAAAATAAGCTTATAACTTATTCTAAAAATAAGCTTATAACTTATTCTAAAAATAAGCTTATAACTTATTCCAAAAATAAGCTTATAACTTATTCTAAAAATAAACTTATGAATTTTTCTAAAAATAAGCTTATAACTTATTCTCAAAATAAACTAAATAAAACTTATTCTAAAAATAAACTAAATAAAACTTATTCTAAAAATAAACTAAATAAAACTTATTCTAAAAATAAACTTGAGAATAAACACGTGCATTGGAAAGTGCATCACTTGGACAGGTTGTTAGGACTCAAGTTGGCGTTCAAATTTGATTGCTTAATATGCTATATTTGTCTGTGACCCTTTCAATATGCCATGAAAAATACGAATAAAAATAATTAAATTAATAATAATAAAATTAAAAATGGTGAGAGTTCGAATAATAACATTAATAATAACAACCACCACAAAAACACAATAGAAATATATCATTCTATTAATAATGATATTAACAATAATAATAATAATAATAATAATAATGATGATAATAGTAATAATAATAATGATAATAATAATACTAATAATAATAATAATAATAATAATAATAATAATAATAATAATAATAATAATAATAATAATAATAATGATAATAATAATAATAATAATAATAATAATAATAATAATAATAATAATAATAATAATAATAATAATAATAATAATAATAATAATAATAATAGTAATAATAATAATGATAATAATAATAATAGTAATAATAATAATACTAATATTAATAACCACCAGAAAAAACAACCAAGAACAAAAAAAATAGAAATATTAATATAAAAATTATTAATGATAATAATAAAAATAATAAGTGCTGAAATCACAAAAATAACCACAACAACAAGAACAATAATAATATGAATAATAAAGTGAATAATGACAATAACAATAAACATTTCAACAGAGTAACAGGCGTGAACTGTGAGGAGATCCAACGAAACTTCCCAAACATCACGAATAATGACGTTTTATGGCCCAATGAAAACAATAACAACAAAAACAGCAACAACAACAATAATAATAAATATAATTTTTTTTATGGCGTTATAATAATAATAATTATTATTATTATAGTAATAATAATAATAATAATAATAACAATAATAATAATAATAAAAATAATTATAATGAATAATAATAATAATAAAATAAATAAATGAATAAAAAAAATAAAATAATAGTACAAATAAACCTAAATTGAAAAAAAAGATAAAGAATAATGAAAAGAAATTAATTGAATAAATAATAAAAATTGAAAAAATGGATAAAAATAAATAATAATAATAATAATAATAATAATAATAATAATAATAATAATAATAATAACAAAAATAATAATAATAATAATAAATAATAATGATTTAAATTAAAAATAATATTGAATTATCCTAGCAAATAATAATAATGAAATTGATGAATAAATAAAAACGAACTCTATTGAAAACCATGCAGAATTGTGATGTTTTATTACGTTGTTTTATAGACGCGTATTATTGTGGCAAATATTTTATTTATGCCGAAAATCGAAACAAAAATTATTTTACATAAATTTGATGTTTTTATTATGGAAATTCGAGAATAATCGCTAATATTGATTAATAAATCGGCATTTTGTAGCGCTGTAATTGAAAATTTTATAAAATACTTGGAAATTTACAAGAATAAAAATATTGAAAAGGTTATTATTTTTTTATATTATTTATTAATTTTATTTTTCAGAGATTATAATAATATTTTTTTTCGTCGAACTGAAAATAAAAATAAAGTAAAAAATAAAATCTGTTAAAAAACTACAATTAAATTGATTAAAATGTAAATTTAATTAAGTATTAGAATTAATTGAGAATTAATTAATTAATTGAGAATTAATTAATTAATTGATTAAAATGTAAATTTAATTAAAAATTAACAATCAAAAATCAAAAATAATAATTAAAAATAATTAATAAAAGAATGTAAGTTAATGAAGGATTTGAATGAACTGACAAAGCAATACGATTCGAGAATACCAACAGTCCACAAGCACCTAGAGACGTGAGAACTAAAATGGAAAACTCGACATATTTCGAACCAAAATTTCAATTCATCTTTTTTTTCTTACAAAAATGGAGCTAAAAAAATATTTTTATGTTCAAAAAAATGATTCCACATTGAAATAGGTTAAAAATTCATAGAATACAGAATAAAAAAATAGTAAAAATAAGCAAAAAAACAGAAAAAAAATTTAAAAGCTGTGTGTGGTGAACTGTTTGTAATAAAAAAGCATATATCGAAGCGTATATAGAGACAGTCTGGTGGAAAAAAACTTTATAAAAAAATATATATAAAATGATTAAAAAAATAATGAATACTAAAAAACTTATGCGAACGAACAAATGCTGAGAAACACACGAAGGTAGAAAGACAAGAAAAGAAACAAGAAGAGAAAGAAAAACAGACAAGAAGAGAGACAAGGGAAAAGACAAAAAAATAAGGTGAAAAGAAGAAGACAAAGAAAAACCCAAAAAAGACAAAGAGCGGAGTCACGAGAGGAGAGGAATACTAATGATGAGGAGTCCACCGCCATCGATTCGAGATCTGATGGCACCAACATCTGCGGAGTTTGGGAGGCCGTAGGTTTTGATGGTCCCTTCTTCACTTCCCCTCCGCACCCCAACCACCAGAAACCTCTCATCCACCACCTCCACTACCACATCCTTCGCACTGAAGCCCGGGGCAGTCTTGACCACAATTTCCATAGTCTGTCTGCCTTGCCGATCTATCACCACTTCGTTTACGTACGACTTTCCATACAAGTCCTTGTGACTCCTTGAGGAGCTTGGTGGCTGGTTGGTGGATGTTCGAGTGGAGTAGGTGTTACTGGTGCTTACACGAGGCATTGAGTGATGGGTGGATCGGGTGTTGGATCGGGTGTTGGATCGGGTGGTGGAGCGACTGGTGGAGGCATGGTCTTGTGGGAAGTAGAAGAGCAGCGGAATCTCGATCTTCACCAATCCTCTCTTATTCACCTTCGCCGTCATGTTCGTCACGTCGGAATACCTGAAAATGTCCTTTTAATCGTTCATTTATTTTTTGATTTATTAGTTTTTTTTTGTTTGTTTTTTCTGTTTTTCGTTAATAAATTTGTTTAATTAATTTATTTTTTAATTAATTTATTTTTTAATTAATTTATTTTTTAATTAATTTCATTTCTTTCCTGTTCTATTCTTTAACGTGCTTCTTTTGTTTTATAGTCTTTCAAATCTTCCTTCACGAAGGAGCTTTCAAGGCGTCATAAGTTTGATTAAGATTAAGAATTATTGCTTTGAAGCTAAAAACTCAAATGATTGGCGAATGGACCTTCATGAAGGATCTTCATAGAGTCACAACGAATTTCTTTCTTAAAGTCACTAATACAATACAATACAAACACGAATATTATTATAGTGGCATTAACCCCGTAGAGTTTCGAGGCCACAATACGTATAAACATTTTTAATTTTATAACTTGCTCAAAAACTATTAACTAAAAACTAATGGGTTTTGTTCGTATCCTTTCCTAACCTTTCTATGAGCTTATGATGAGAAGAATTCAGTTTTAAAGAGACCATTCCGAAACAAAATATTTCATATACGCATGGGAGCCTTTTGCGTGGAAGTCAAAAGGTTTTATGGAGTTGTTAAAAAATATTGACAAGTATTGAAAGATTGGTCGAGTATGAGAGGTTTTATAGAAGTATAATGAAAAAAAATTTTAAATAGAGAAAAAAAGAATTAAAAAATAATGAAAGAAGAATGAAAAAAGAGAATAATGAAAAAAGAAAAAAAGAAAAATCAAAAAAGAAAAAAATGAAAAATTAATAATAAAAAAAGAAAAAAAAATCTAAAATAATTAAAAAATAATGAAAAAGAGAAAATAATAATGAAAAAAGAATAAAATAATAGTAAAAAAGAATAAAATAATAATAATAAAGAATAAAATAATAATAATAAAGAATAAAATAATAATAAAAAAGAATAAAATAATAATAATAAAGAATAAAATAATAATAATAAAGAATAAAATAATAATAAAAAAGAATAAAATAATAATAAAAAAGAATAAAATAATAATAAAAAAGAATAAAATAATAATAATAAAGAATAAAATAATAATAAAAAAGAATAAAATAATAATAAAAAAGAATAAAATAATAATAAAAAAGCGCATTAAAAATAAGGAAAAGTGAAGAATTGTACGAAAGATCCCGTGATGAGTAAATGAAAGATTTGAAAAACGTTATAAAAAAATCATGAATTGAATTAATTATCACTAAAGAAATGAATTAATTATCACTAAAGAAATGAATTAATTATTACTAAAGAAATGAATTAATTATTACTAAAGAAATGAATTAATTATCACTAAAGAAATGAATTAATTATCACTAAAGAAATGAATTAATTATTAATTGGAAAGCACTGAAAACTAAATTAATTGATAATAACCATGAATATTAATAAATAAATAAAACATATATAAAACTGAAATATAACAAGAAAATGAAACATTTTAATGAATTTAATAATAATAACAATATAAATAATAATAATAATAATACTAATAATAATAAATAATAATAATAATATTAATATTATTATTATTAATAAATGAGGTATTTGGAAAGCATTCAGAATAATATTAATACTTCAGTTTTAATACATCCAAATACAATTAAATAATATTCAAATTGTTTAAAACATGTTTGATAAACAATAAACAAATTAATTTAATTTTGAAATGTTTAATTAATAATATATAAACGGATTTAATTAAGAAATATCTAATTAACAATAAATAAATTGATTTCCTTGATTAGTTTTTCCGGTTAAAGCCCCCCTCACCTGGGCAGAGGTATTTTTTGAGTGAATGTCATGGCGACGTTGTTTATGGAGTCGTCTTCATGGCTCGCCTCTATTACCACCTGTGTGTGAATAATTTAATTGACTCTTTAGCTTCTGAAGGTTTCAAAATTATAATTAATTAGGAGTTTGAATATATCAATTAGGGGTTTTAATCGATTAATTAGAGGTTTTAATAGATTAATTAGGGGGTTTTAATCGATTAATTAGGGGTTTTAATCGATTAATTAGGGGTTTTAATCGATTAATTAGGGAGGTTTGAATTGATAAATAATTGGTATTTTTAATTGATAATTAATTGGGGGCTCAAATTTATTAATTGAATGTGTAAATATTAATTAATAGGGAGTTCAAATTAATTAATTGGGTTTTGAATGGTTAATTAATTGAGGGTATAAATACCTGATTTCATACATCAAATGTAATAATACCACATGAAAACTGAACAATTTAACTTTTGTGTTTGTGCAAATCAGTGAGTAAGTCACGTGGGAGTTGAAGCTCTGAATCAAGTGAACGTTTAAAAATTGATCGACTGAAAATTAAACAAGTTAAACGATGAAGATTAAAGTTAGTTGGTTGCGATCAATCTAATCTAATCAAGGCATCTGTGAATCGCTGCTCGGCATTAGGTTGAAAGGCTTCAATAATACAAATACAAATGCAAATACAAATACAAATATAAATACACATACAAATACAAATACAAATACAAATAAAAATATAAATACACATACAAATACAAATACACATACAAATACACATACAAATACAAATACACATACACATACACATACAAATACAAATACACATACAAATACAAATACACATACAAATACACATACAAAGACAAATACACATACAAATACACATACAAATACAAATACACATACACATACAAATACAAATACACATACAAATACACATACAAATACACATACAAATACAAACACAAATACACATACAAATACACATACAAATACACATACAAATACACATACAAATACAAATACACATACACATACAAATACACATACAAATACAAATACACATACAAATACAAATACACATACAAATACACATACAAATACACATACAAATACACATACAAATACAAATACACATACAAATACACATACAAATACAAATATTATAATGAAAACATCAACTCCGTAGAGTTTGGCAAGCACTCAATAAATTCATGCACAAAAGTTGGGAGCCCAATACACTTTCTCCCTTTTTGGACTTCGTATGTGATAGAGCTTGAGTGTTGCTTTATACAATAATGAATTATCATTGAATTATTGATTTAAAAATTAAAAAAATAAAATAACCAGATAAAATACAACTAAGCAAATAATTAAATGAAATGAAAAAAACTAACAGAAAAAACTACTCAATGGAAAATACTCAAATCTTGGTTTTTTTTTTGTTTTTTTGGGGTGTCTCAGTTGCCTGGAGTTTTGCAGTGTATTTATTATTATTATTATTATTATTATTATTATTTATTATTATTATTATTATTGTTATTATTATCATAATTTTCATTAGTTGCAAAAAAGCCTAAAAATGGCTCAGCAATGGTTCCCTAGGCCTCAAGGTGCACCAAGATCCGTTAATCCAGTAAGCTTCGCTCTTCGGATTCTTTCCCACAAGAAACCTGAGTGCTTTCGAGAGGTACAATTAGCGCTAGAAAAATATAGAAAGGTGATACATTTGAGGTGTTGTTTTATAATTGTTACAATTAGGCTTTTAGATTATTCAGATTTAAAAAAAAATGATCAAATTGAATACAATGCGATACAAAATGAATTACAACTACTGATATCATTCTAATCTAATCTAATTTCATCTAAGCTTATCTAATCTAATCTAATATAAGCTAATCTAATCTGATCTAATCTAATCAAGACATTTTTAACGCGCCCTTTAGCACTATTTTCAAAGGCGCTTCCATGGAAACGGTTTGACTCGCTGTGGGCTACTAAAGGACTGGACACTCTAGGACGGCATCTGTACTTTCATTGAGTTGCCACTTTTATAACTCAAACCTGGTTTTGCCCGTTATTGTTATTATAGTGGCATTAGCTCCAGAGTGTTCGGAGTGCACTTATGAATTGGTTCATGATAATTATCTATAATGATAATTAATTTGAATAACTGTTAATAATAACAATGATTGAATGATAATACGGAAACATTATGTATTTCTACGCCTAATTATTCAGAGTTATTGGATTTGATTAACTTCATCTGTTTGTTTTTGTCTTCATATCTAAGTTACACTAGTTTTCAATTCCAGTTTAAAGATTTCAAATTGCATCTGTGAACTTCCATCCATCCATCCATTCATCCATCCATTCATTTATCCATCCATTCATCCATCCATCCATCCATCCATTCATCCATCCATCCATCCATCCATCTATCCATCCATCCATCCATCCATCCATCCATCCATCCATCCATCTATTCATTTATCCCTTCATTTATCCATTCATTTATCCATTCATTTATCTACCCATTTATCCATCCATCCATCCAGCCATCCACCTATAAATCCATTCATTCATCCATCCGTTCATTCACTCATCAATCCACCCATCCATTCAACCATACATCCAATTATTATTTTAAGTAGCTACCCCAGCAAAAACGCCAAAAATTGAATAAGCCTGATTTATTACTCAGCTCAAATTTATTGAAAATAATGAGAAAAAAAAACAGTTTAACTACTTGAATTGTATTTATTAATAGAAAAAAAACATAAATTTAGTAAAACAACAATAATAATCATTCGAGGAACAACCTGTCCATGCAACCATCACCCAGGATTAGAACCACAGCCACCATAACATATCATTGCAACACTTTTCATTTTTTATTGAATCTTATAGAAAACAAAGTGCATACATCTACTCAGCTTCAGCTTAGGAGGGTTAGGGGATATATGGTTATGAGAATCTATCATTATAAAGCCATTCCACCACGTGAGATTACAAGATCACGTAGAAGCTGCAGGCATAGTTGTGGTCCTCATACTGAGAGAGGAAGAAGAGAAAGAAAAAAAAAATAATAAGTAAAAGAAGAATAAAAATAGGAACAAAAATAATAAAATTATAATAATAGTTTTCTTTATGGCCGTCGTAAGTAGTACTTTCGCAGGGGGTGTGCGAGCAGGAGTGAGTTAAAGTCCTCTCTCATTGATTCCCCTAATCCCCTCTGAACCTACCACTTACTCCGCCATTCATTCATTCACTTACTCCGCCATTCATTCATTCACTTACTCCGCCATTCATTCATTCACTTACTACGCTATTCATTCATTCATTCACTCCATTCATTCATTTATTCACTCCATTCATTCACTCAACTTTCCATTCATTCATTCACTTACTCCACAATTCATTAACTCACTTACCCCGCTATTCATTCTTTCACTTACTCCACCATTCATTCCTTCATTCATTTACTCCGCCATTCATTCATTCACTCAACTCTCCATTCATTCACTCAACTCTCCATTCATGCATTCATTCATTCATTCATTTATTATTTCTTCATTCATTTTTTCCTTATTTTTTATGTTCAACCCATTCATTTACGGCTTCCTTCCCTTCTTCATTCCTTCCTTTTCTTCAGTTTTAGTTAAATGAAGAATTAATTTCGACACAACCAAAGTATCAGCTTTTTTGAATGTTCCATTTTTATTTATTTTCATTTCATATTCCACTTTTAATCTTCCACTTTTAATCTTTCACTTTTAATCTTTCACTTTTAATCTTTCACTTTTATTCTTTCACTTTTAATCTTTCACTTTTAATCTTTCACTTTTAATCTTCCACTTTTAATCTTTCACTTTTAATCTTTCACTTTTAATCTTCCACTTTTAATCTTTCACTTTTAATCTTCCACTTTTAATCTTTGACTTTTAATCTTTCACTTTTAATCTTTCACTTTTCATCTTTCACTTTTAACTTTAACTTTTTTTCACCAATCTATCTTTCTGTTTTTCCTATTCATCCTTCCAACCATCACCTACCCAGCCGCTTTTCATGCATTCCTTTATTCATTCATTCATCCACTCCTTCATGCATCTATCCATTCCCCCCATCCACTCAATTATCCATCCATCCATTCATCCATCCATTTATCAACCCATCCAGGCATCCATGCATCCACCCACTCATTCATCTATACATTCATTCATCCTTTCATCCACCCACACATTCATCCACCCATCCACTCATCCACTCACACATTCATCCACCCATCCACTCATCCACTCACACATTCATCCACCCATCCACTCATCCTCACCTTGTTACCCAAATTATCCAGGCTCACCCTGACAGACTCAGCAGGGTAGTCCGATGCATCCACAAACGCCTGTGGATACGGTAAGAGTTATAATTATAATCTATTATAATCATATTCATTTATGTTTATTTTGTTTTTATTTCGATAAATAATTTTGAATTGTATTTTAAAGTCACTATGTCATGAAGGTAATTCAAATGCACGATTCTTCAATTTGAAGTTATTATGGATATGCCCAAAATAATGAGTAATTAAAAATTTTCAGTTCCTGATGACCTCACTCATCTAATCACCAAAAGAATCCTATTAAAGAAAAATAAAAAAGAGAGCAATGCACCTATGAGCGCCTCTGAGGCGACCTAGTTTGAGGCGACCTAGTTTGCTGCTGTGCGCTATAACAAGTTATACATTCATTCATTCTTTCGTTATATAGGAATGATAGAAGAATGTTTGGTAATGGCCATAATGTAACAAAAACAAACAAATACTTTGAAAGTTTATTCAAATGATTTCTTTGATTCCACAATAAATAACTATTGTAGCCTTGAGGACAAAGGCTTATTGTCACTGAATAGTAAATACTTTTTTTAATTGTTTTTTATTATGCTTTTAGTGTTTTTAGTTTTGTATTGCTTTTTTTTGTTTTGTAACGTAGTATTCTTTTATTTTGTGTATTGCAATGTTTGTATTGTATTGTATTGTCTGTATTGTATTGTTTGTATTGTATTGTTTGTATTGTATTGTTTGTATTGTATTGTTTGTATTTTATTGTTTTTATTGTATCGTTTGTATTGTATCGTTTGTATTGTATCGTTTGTATTGTATCGTTTGTATTGTATTGTATTGTTTGTATTGTATTTTTTGTATTTTATTCTTTGTTTTGTATTTTTTGAATTTTACTGTTTGTATTTTATCGTTTGTATTGTATTGTTTGTACTTTATTGTTTGTGTTGTATTGCATTATGTTGTATTTT
>OX387257.1:3889739-3902239 GCA_947562095.1 Branchellion lobata | reverse complement strand
ATGATCCAATTATAAAAATATTCTAACGAGTATATATATATATATATATATATATATATATATATATATATATATATATATATATATATATATATAAGATACAATAAATCCATCAAAAGTTTACGTCAAAAAGGACATGTGATAGATCTATTGAAATGATATACCAATATTTCAAGATTATTATTTATATTTATTATTATTTTTATTGTTGTTTTTATGGTTACTAATACTACTTTTTCATTGTTGATAGTAATAAAAATAATAATAATAACAATAATAATAATGAAAATAATAATAATAATAATAATAATAATAATAATAATAATAATAAAAATAATAATAATAATAAGAATAATAATAATTAAAAAAATAATAATACTAATAATATTGATAATAATAATAATAATAAAAATAAAAATAATAATAATAATAATAATGATAATAATATAAATAATAATATTTTAAAAAAATAATAGTAAAACAGAAATAATAATAAAAAATAATAAAAATAAATTACTATGAATCATAATAAAAATAATAATAATTATTATTGTTAAATATAAATAATAGTATATATAATAATTATTATTAAAAAATAATAATAATAATAGTATATATAATAATTATTAACATCGATTGCACGCATGAGAAACGTGAAGGCGTAAGCGGAGGGTTCAGAGGGAGGAGTCACAAAAGGCAAACCTGAAGAGAGCCTTAGAAGGGATTTTCATTGTGGTTGTAACATTTTATTTCGTTCTGAAGTATTCAGTGCATTAGGTTACTAATAATGGTAGTGGTTTGTGTTTGGTTGAACGGTCTGTTACATGTAACGTCAGTGATGTGTTACATGTAACGTCAGTGATGTGTTACATGTAACGTCAGTGATGTGTTACATGTAATGTCAGTGATGTGTTACATGTAATGTCAGTGATGTGTTACATGTAAGGTCAGTGATGTGTTACATGTAATGTCAGTGGTCTGTTACATGTAACGTCAGTGATGTGTTACATGTAATGTCAGTGATGTGTTACATGTAATGTCAGTGATGTGTTACATGTACTGTCAGTGATGTGTTACATGTAATGTCAGTGATGTGTTACATGTAATGTCAGTGATGTGTTACATGTAAGGTCAGTGATGTGTTACATGTAAGGTCAGTGATGTGTTACATGTAATGTCAGTGATGTGTTACATGTAATGTCAGTGATGTGTTACATGTAATGTCAGTGATGTGTTACATGTAATGTCAGTGATGTGTTACATGTAATGTCAGTGATGTGTTACATGTAATGTCAGTGATGTGTTACATGTAATGTCAGTGGTGTGTTACATGTAATGTTAGTGATGTGTTACATGTAAGGTCAGTGATGTGTTACATGTAATGTCAGTGATTTGTTACATGTAAGGTCAGTGGTGTGTTACATGTAATGTTAGTGATGTGTTACATGTAACGTCAGTGGTTTGTTACATGTAACGATAGCTGATTGCGCTATTGATATATTGTTTCCTTTGTAAGCAATATAATTTCAGCAGTCGTTGATTTTATTATTATTTTTTTTGTACTTTGCTTCATTTGATGTTTTTGTTGTTGTTTTTGTTGTTATTTATTAAAATTCGTTAATGTTGATAATTTGTGTTTTTGTTATCAGTTGCACCCTTTGTTATTCCTTAGTGATAAGCCTGTTTTCCTCAAGCAAGCAAAGTTCCCCAATCAAGCTGTTGATGAGTGCAATGAGTTGAGTTGTAACCCTTTGTGGTTGTTGCTGTTGTTGTGGTTTTTGCCGTTGTGGCTGCTGTTGTTGTTGTTGTTGTTGTTGTTGTTGTTTATCTTAAGCGCCTGAGAATAGTCCTCAGATGCGCTAAAGCTGGTTGTGGAAGGCGCACAAGTTGTTGTTGTTGTTGTCATTGTTTGCTGTTGTGGTTGTTGTTGTCATTGTTTGCTGTTGTGGTTGTTATTGTCATTGTTTGCTGTTGTGGTTGTTGTTGTCATTGTTTGTTGTTGTGGTTGTTGTTGTCATTGTTTGTTGTTGTGGTTGTTGTTGTCATTGTTTGCTGTTGTGGTTGTTGTTGGCATTGCTTGTTGTTGTGGTTGTTGTTTTTGCTGTTGTCGTTGTTTGTTTTTAATGTTTTTATTTTATTGCTTGTCACAATTCTCGTTATTATTGGGATCTTTAGGTCTTGTTGTGGTCGTTTTTGGTTGGTTTGGTGTTTTGATTTGGTCTAATTGTTATAATTTGTATTATCATTTGTGTTGTTATGCCATTGTTCTTATTAGGTTGCTGTTGTTGTTTTTGCAGTTGTTGTTGTTGTTGCTGTTGTTGTTGTTGCTGTTGTTGTTGTTGCTGTTGTTGTTGTTGTTGTTGCTTTGTATTGAATACCTGATAAAACTTTGTATTTTTTTGTCTGAATGTTATTCTTGCGTGGATGATGAATTATAAATGAAAAAACAGAAAATAATTCATGAAAAATATCGGTTTTTTGATGCTTTGGGCGCCTTGGCTTGCCTCGACATCTTGAGTTAGATTTACTATCATAATTATTTTTATTTGAAATAAAATTTTTTAATAAAGTTTATTATGAATTCGGAGATTCTATTATCATCATAATTATTTAATATTTTTGAATTATTATCATAATCATAGTTTTTATGGATTCGGAAATCATTATTATTATTTAACAAAAATTGAGAAAAAATTGATTACTTATATTATATTATATTATTATTATTATTATTATTATTATTATTATTCTTCTTCTTCTTCTTAGTATTATTATTGTTATTATTATTATTATTATTATTATTATTTTAATCGATTTTTAAAACATCCTCTTAATGGACCACAATGATTCATCAGCTGATTCACACGCCCACTCAAATTCACACACACACACACACACACACACACACACACACACACACACACACACACACACACACACACACACACACACACACACACACGCACACGCACACGCACGCACGCACACACACACACACACACACACACACACACACACATACAATAATAAAATAATAAACATATTACTATTGATAGTTTCAATATAAAAGTATAATTACTTAAAAATGAAATTAATAAAAAACATGATAACAATAATAAATAAAGAATAAATAAAACTAATGATAATAAAAACAAAAAAATTAATAACATAACATAGATTAAACATATTACTAGTATTTTCAAAATTAAGTGATAGTTATTACTATTATATCACAAATGAAGAAATAATAATAATCATCATATCATAAATAAAATTTATCATCATAAATAATAGAAATAATAATAATAACAATAATAATAATAATAATAATAATAATAATAATTATTATTATTATTATTATTATTATTATATTAATAATAATAATAATGAGTATTTTTATGCCATTAAGGAGGCAAAATACCCACTTGGAAGGAGCATCGACACTCATGGGTGAAAGGAGCTTGTCGATCTCGGAGTTCCACTGGGTTCTCTGCGACTCCAACTCCTGCTGCACCTTGCTCAGAAAGTCAGAATCATTGTTGTTGTTGTTGCGGACGTTGGTGTAGTTTCTGTTGTTGTTGTTGTTGTTGTTGTTGGAGTTGGAGTAGTTGTATAGGTTACTGTGACTTCGAGTGTTGTAGTTTTTGTTGCGGTTGTTGTTGTTTCTAAAATTTGAAGTAATCCTTTGAGAGGCGGCATTGATGTTGTTGTTGTTGCTGTAGTTGTAGCTGTACTTGTAATTTTTGTTGTCGTTGTTGTTGTTGTTATTATATTGATTTTTGCTGTTGTACTGTCTATGGTAGTTGTAATCGTTGTTGTTGTTGTTGTTGTTGTTGTTGTTGTTGTTGTAGCTTGTAGAATCAGATCTTTTTGATCTTCTAGAGTTTGTTCCTAATAAGTCATTGACGGAGGAGTAGTGGTGAGGTTTATGGTGGAGTTTTGAAGAGGTTGTATTGAGAAAATCACCATTTGAACTCGAGTGGTTCCGTAGGTTGTTAATCCTGACGTTGTTGTGGTGGTTGCGAAGCTTCTTGGTGTTGCTGCTGCTGCCATCTGTTGACCATTTGGATTCCCAGTAAGACACAGGGTCTCCATGGTGGCTGGAAGGACTAAAGGCCCTCTGTCGAATGGTGTTGTCTTTAGGTCTGATTTTCCTCGAGGCAGGAGGCTTGTGGCCATTGAAAGGGTCGAAAGAGGGTGATCTGTACTCGAGGTTGTTGAGGCTACGGCCTCTAAACCGCCTCTCGTCTGCCGAGTCACTGTCTTCCATCAGCGGCGGACTAAAAGGATTCCGCTTGGAGTCGTTTTCTTCCGATTGGATGGACGGAGCGTAACCAGACTCCGAACGAGTTTTCGAATCGAGCTTCGAGTGGTGCGTCAAAGGTGGTGAAAATGGCGTTTTGATTGAATGATGAGCTTGGTCTAGTTCTTCCACACTTCGACTCCCTTTCAAGTGGTTGTTCCTCCGGTCCTCTGAATCTTCTTTCAAGATTTCCTGGGTCCAATAGGTCTTTATACCTTCATCTCTTATCTTGTCGTGTCGCTTTTTGAAGTGGTTGTGGTGTCCAATGCCTATAAATCCTTTGTATGAATCCATCGCTAGACAACCTTTGCTATCCTCCCCCCCCCCTTTAATTTATGCACTCTTAAATTAACGGTTTTTAAATTTATTATTTTTTTTTTAAATCAAATTTTTATTATTTTAAAAAAACTTTTAAATTATATTTCATTGGTTTTTTAATTTATGCCTTTTTTCAACTCAATCTTTTCAGTTAAAACACTCACTATACAATAAATGTACTTTCTAATTTATGTTCACCTTCTTGCCTTCATTTACCACTCACAACCTGCTAACGACCACTTGTGTTGCTTGCGTTACAATTTGAGTTGCTGGTTAACTATTTCTCTTATTCCTCAGTTATTCCTGATAGTTCTTCGCTATTTCTGTTATTTTTTTTAGTTATTTTTGTTATTACTCAACAAAACATTATACAAGTTGTTGATTATTTCTGTAAGTGAGTAAACGGTTGTGTTGGTCGTTGAATGCTCCTCTTGCTGGTCGTCAACTTGTGTTATTTAGGGTTGATTTATGCAACGTTGTGCCTAACATGTAATCAAGAAATTAACGTTTCATAAGCTTTTTCACTTATATTTATTACCTACATCTCTATATCTATATCCATATATATATGTATATATATATATATCTTTATTAATATCTATATCTATGTTATATCTACATCTATATGGTATATCTAACTTTCTTTGGAATGCTGAGCAATCTAATGACAGTTTAATGATTCGGTTCTCAAAGATAACATTATTGTAGGATTATATCATCCTAGATGACGTTATTCTTACGTAATAGTAATGTTACTTAATCTCATTTCAACCTCAAAGTATTCTTGTTTGAAGTTGCTTTAATACAATGTTAATCTTAGGTGTTGGTATCCTTATATTTTGTAAATCTTATATAGCTCTAATCTTGAATAGTATTTATCTTATATAGTTTCAATCCTTCATATTGTTAATCTAATCTCAATTGATTAGTGTGTTAAAACTCTTTAGAGTAAATGTCACTAGGATACTGGTGGTATTTGAATGGAATTCCTTCAATATTCAATCTGAAATTATTCTTTTTATTTTTCATTTATTATTATTATTATTATTTTGAATATTTTTGTAGTTTAATTTTTTTAAATATTGTTCGGTAGATTATTACGTTAAGTTTGAGGTTTATTTTGTCATGTTAATCTAACATTGCTTCATCCTCTGAACCTCCGAGCCAGACCATCAGTGAGAATTGAAGGTTCCAAGACATAAATCAACTTCAAATCTTTGGTTAACAGTGTCATTGCTGAAATTTGATCAAGACAGCAGGATTAAGAATGATTTTCTGTACTTTAATCATCAAGATTAGTAGCTTTGAAACTCTACGGAGTTAATGCCACTGTAATAATATTCGTATTTGTATTGTATTGTATTGTGTATGACAGTGTTTTAGAAAGTAACAATTTTAGTTGTAGTGATTCATAAAATATTAGGTTCTATATATTTATGCACAATATAAAAGGTTATATTATTATAACTCAAAATGATGAGTTATATTTTATAAATTTACAATATAATTAATTTTTATATATTAATTTATTTTATAATTTTTATTATTTTTGTGAAAAATCGTGATTAATTCCCACATGCAAACATTCAAATTCCTGCGTCGAATTCAAACAAAGGCAACCAAGCGTATCGAAAACAAAAGCTTGCAACAAAGTGTGGCATTTATGTAGCTCTCAACAAAGCAAACTATTTCAAAGATGTCAACATGTTAGTTTCACTGTAGCGGAGTTTACCTCGCTCCTAAACATTCGACCTTTCTCGTTATTGATTATCTCTGCACTCATCATCACACTGATATACCACACTATTCGTATGCGGCTGTGTGTAGGGATGGACGTATGGATTAGATAATATACAACCATTTACCTTTATGTACAAGTGTGTGTGTTGTATCTGTGTATGTCAGTGTGTATTCGTACATATGTATGTGTTTGAATACGTAGATAGAGGTTTGATTCAGAAGTATGTATATGTGTTTATATGTGTGTGTACAACAGGTGTAGATGGAAGAAAAAATAGGAATGCACCGAATAAAATTTTTATTTTCAGTGTCTATAGTCGAGAGTACGACTTTTATTCGAAAGTTATTTTAAAAATTCATCTCATTAATGGTAACAAGAGTGGGATTAATATTGCTTTTGCTTTGATATTCTTCGTTCGCCTCTGATATCTTTATACAACCCTTGTCACGAAGCAATCACTCTTTTGTGTTGGATCCTTTGTAACTTCTTCAATGTTTCACTTTAAAATGGTTTCAATTTCACAATCTGCATCTAGAAGTCACGTTGTGCAATTCACTTTCGATTATTATGCCATTTAATCATGATACATAAACATTATAAAAAATTAAATTCAAATAAAATAAATTGAAAACTTAAAAATTAAGTTTATTTATTTATTTTGTTAATTCCTACCTTCATTCACCACCATTAGTTCATTATTTATAGCTTATTTAAATAACGTTCAACACACTTTTTAAGCCAATTTATAACAATGGAAGTTCAAAAGCGGGTCATTAAATTTTGTAATTTCACTTTTGAAACAACTAAGTCAATTTTGACAGCCCAGTTAAAATGTATTTTGGTGATTTTTCAATTTTTATTTTATTATTCTGAGTTGGAATATTTCATAGTTGAAAATTAAAAACTGTTATATGAATACTTTATTTCATAAAAATATTTGAAACGTTGGAACGATAAGTTCATTGAATTTATGGGTATTAGCCACATTTATATAATAAACTTGTAAAACTCTTTCTGTATATTGTTCAAAAAACTCATATTTGTTGAAAAATTCAAATTATTCAGTTTTTATTCTTTTCATACTGGAACTCTAATTTTTCCATAATTTATAAACCTTGAAGTAAAATCAAAAATTCATAATTTATCAAACCTTTAGAATATTACTTCATACATTGAAAAACAAATTATTTATGCATTTCAAAATGCTTAAGGATCTAATAACTTGGTCTAAAAAGTGTTACGAGGGTACCCCTCGTACTTTCATGCTTTTCAAAAAATCCTTTGTGTCCACTCGACTTAACCCGCTAGATTCCATCTAGCAATTAAAAATATTTTAAATAACAATCAATTTTAGTTTAAAATTAAAAATGGCAGGAGTACATCTAAATTTGGGTAATGTTGAAGAGTTGTTAGGCATGTCACAGAAAGAGATTGCCAAACTGGAACATCTCGAGTATAAAAATATATTATAAATATTTAATCAACTATTAGTTTTATTGAAGTGTAGTTGATCGTTGAGGATTTATGCAATGCCCTGTTTCATAAATTAAGCTTTATTCTCCTATTTATTAATCTTATACTAGCCTTTCAGCTGAAATTTTAGATTAATTTGCGAATTCAAAATAGGTGTAAGAAATTAATTAATTTTCAATAAAATTTCAACAGTTTGAGCGGCAACCGCATCAAGAGCATACAGGCAGACGTTTTGAGCAATCTTACCCATGTGACTTCACTTGACCTCTCTGACAACCTTTTGACCTCATTTCCAAGTGACCTTTATCTTCCCAAGGTCACCATACTTGACGTGAGTCAAAACAAACTTTCCAACTTACTATTTCTGGGTAATTTTCCGAACCTTGAAGATCTCTCTTGCATCAACAACTCTTTTGAGGTTAGCAATAAATAAAACTAAATGAAATTAACACCAACAAAATCAGCAATCCACATTCCAATATTTTCCACATCATCCTTCAAATCACTGACTTATCTCACTTATTTTTCTCAACCCATTTCCATTCTTTCACCCACCCCAAACACCAGTGTTTGTTCCAATCACCACTTGATTCCTCACAGTCTCAGTTACTCATTTTTATTCAACTTTTCATTTTTATTCAACCTTAACCTCAACCTTCCCACCTCCATCAAATTATCTATTCTTACTTCCTATTCAATCACCCATCTTAACCCATCACCCAATCACCCATCCAATAGCCATACCAAAAATTCTTGGCCACCTACTTGTGCCCTCGTCTGTCATGGGTCGATGCCCAAGAGGTGGCGAATAGGCTTTCAGTTGAAGCATTCATGCAGCAGCTGTGTACAGAGGTGATTTGGAGTGTTTTGATGGGGAGGGGGGAGAGTAAGGAGGGAGGGAGGAGAAATAGGGGTGTTTTGAGGGGGGGGTGGAAGGGAAGGGAATGATGGGAGATGGGATGGAGGGGGTGGGTTGGGGGATGGGGGGATTGCTTGGATATTTTGGTGTTTTATTGTATATTGGTTGTTTTTTTAATAGTGGGGTGGGGTTGATTGAGTATTTGGGAGGTATTGGGTGTTCTGGGGGAAGGAAGAGGGTTGGGTGTTTTGGGGGAGGAGAAAGGGTTGGGTGTATAGGGAGGGTTCTATGGGTATTTTAATTTTTCAGACTAGTGTTTAATGAAGGTGGTAATAAATATTTTTTTTATTAAAACATAAAAATCATTTTAATTTTAAATTAGACAAATTCTATTCAAAAAAAAATTTTCATTTTTTGCACAGTGTTTGACACAACACAGCAGCATGATCAGCGAAGATGGAAATAATGAGGGGAGGGGGGCTGAAATGGTGAATGAGATAATTAAACGTGTTCGGAGTAAGAGGTTTCTGGGTGTTGGTCTTCCTTCCGACATAAGGGACTTCATTGTTAGTGTTGGCGTTGTTGTTGCTTCTGTTGTTAGTGTTAGTATTGTTGTTGTTGGTGTTGTTCCTGTTGTTGGTGTTGTTGTTTTTTTTCTGTTATTGTTGTTGTTGTTGTTGTTGTTTTTGTTGTTGTTGTTGTTGTATGTGTTTCTATCTTGTTTTTCCAAAATTAATTAATTTTTTCCATTCGTTTCCAGATCAAGAAAGAGTGCAGCAAGTTTGTGTCACGTGCTGCAGGCAGAACCACCAGGTCCTCAAACCTAACATCGCCAACAAAGAACTTAAAATCACCATCAAAGAATTTGAACTCTTCAACAAAGAATTTAAAATCTCCAACAAAGAATTTAAAATCTCCAACAAAGAATTTAAAATCTCCAACAAAGAATTTAAAATCTCCAACAAAGAATTTAAAATCTCCAACAAAGAATTTAAAATCTCCAACAAAGAATTTAAAATCTCCAACAAAGAATTTAAAATCTCCAACAAAGAATTTAAAATCTCCAACAAAGAATTTAAAATCTCCAACGAGGAACTTGAAATCTCCAGCAAAGAATTTGATATCACCCGTAAGAACTCTCATTTTACCACTCAGTAAACTGACAACATCTTCAACGAATAAAAATTACATCACACCAACAAAAGATACAAAATCGACAGCAACATCAACAACAAAAAAGTCAACTACAACAAATACGTCATTAGACTATGTCACAAGATCGATGAGAAAATCTCACTCAAAAGCTGACAAGGAACAAACGAAAACAAAAATAAAAGACGTTGACGTCATAACCATTGATGACGATGATGAGGAGGAAGAAAAAGAAAAGAAGAAGGAAGAAGAAGACGATTTGGCGTCATACGTCATTTATTCATCGCCCCATCACACCAGGAAGTTTCCTTCCAAAAAAAAACCAAACCACGTGACACCACTGCGTTTGAGGAGGTCTGTGGGAGGCAGCAATAATAATAATAATAATGATAATAATAATAATAATAATAATAATAATAATAATAATAATAATAATAATAATAATAATAATAATAATAATAATAATAATAATAATAATAATAATAATAAAAACAACAATAATCGTATAAATAATAATAATTTTAATAATAATTGTAATAGCAATAACAGCATCAGTAGCGACGGCGCCAAGAAGAATGACATAGTGGTTGTAAAACGAAAACTTAGCTTTTCGCCCAGAAAATCCAATGAAGATTTAGCAAGTATCAATAATAATAATAATAATAATAATAATAATAATAGTAATAATAATAATAATAATAATAATAATAATAATAATAACAATAGTAATAGTAATAATAATAATAATAATCATAATAATCATAATAATAATAATAATAATAATAATAATGCCAATAATGGCTTCAAGGATGTTGGAATTTCTCCTTCAAAACGTTCCAAAACTCACTCTGAGTCAAAGGTAAGGTGAGAATGATGGATGGATGAATAGGTGGGTGGATGGATGGATGGATGAATAGAAGGATGGATGGGTGAATGAATAGATGGATAGATGGATGGATAAATGGATAAATGGATTGATGGGTGGGTGGTCGGATGGATGGGTGGGTGGGTGGATAAATGAATGGATAGATAGATTGGTGGATAGGTAGACGATTGAATGAATGGATGAATGCACGAATTGTTTAATAACTAAAAAAATTAAATGACCGACCGAAAAACAACCCCAAAACCTCACCCCTCCAACCATCCACGTCATCCATCTATTTATAGCCTTCCATAAATAACCACCAGGGCATCCCGGAGTATCAGCCAATCAACTTCCTCCGTTGCCACTCAGGTGATCGACTCGCCCTCAAAAGGGGCTTCTCATTGGACGATCCGTGTGATGACGTCACTAACGTGTGGGCGTGTGCCTTTGAACCTCACCCTGAAGACCCTTGTGCGTTTGCGATGAGTCGTGATTCATTATTATTATTTTTAAAAATTTTTACATTATTATTATTATTATTATTATTATTTTTATTATTACTTTATTATTATTTTTATTATTAGTCTTATTATTATTATTATTATTTTTATTATTACTTTATTATTATTTTTATTATTAGTCTTATTATTATTATTATTATTATTATTATTATTATTATTATTATTATTATTATTATTAATATTTCATTATTATAATACTTTTTTTTGCTGTATAAGTTTTTTATCATTCATATCACAATTACCAAATAACAACCACTGAAATGATTATTATTTCTGTTATTATTATCATCCTATCACTTGGATTTCTAATAATCCCCACATCCACCGACAAACACCACAGCCACCACCAACAACCACTCACAGCCACCGACAACCACCACAGCCACCGCCAACAACCACTCACAGCCACCAACAACCACCACAGGCAGAAGCACAGGAGTGGTGGCGACTTGCGGAGGCAGTGTGGTGTGTCTAATTGACGCGAACAGTGGGAAGGTGATGAAGAGATGGGAGAGAGGAAAAGAGGTGATTGGGGAAGGGGGAGTGGTTGGAGTGGAGAGTTTTAGAGGGAAAGTGATATTAGAGTTTTGGGTGGGTAAAGGGGGGGTGGGTGGAGGTGGTGTATGGAGAGTGAGGGTTGGGGAGGGGGAGAGGAGTGGGTAGGGTAAGTTTGGGGTATTGCGAGAATGGCGAAAGAGTGTTAGGCGGATTGACGAGGTCTGATGAATGGTTGATTCGAATTTTTTTTTCAAATCAGTTAATAACCAATCATTGAAGTTATGGTTCGTTACAATAACATTTATGGTCTATGCTATAAAACGTCATTTGTGAATTGTGAAAAAAAAAAACAATATTTAAAAACTGTTTCATTAATAATAATAATAATAATAATAATAATAATAATAATAATAATAATAATAAAATTAATAATGAAAATAATAATAAAATTTTTTTAAATGATTAATAATAATAATACTGATAATACTAACAATAACAGTAATAAAAATATTAATTATAATTAAACAATATCAATAATAATACAATCATAATTATCACGCAGCAATTCTTTTGTCTTGCTTGGACCACCCTCAACATCAACTCCTCCAACGTCAACGTCCTTGCCTTGTCTGGTAGGCGACTGTAATAATAATAATAAAAACAACAACAATAATAGTAATTTTATTATTTATATTATTGTTGTTGTTGTTCTTGCTATTATTATTATTTTTATTATTATTATTATTATTATTATTATTATTATTATT
>OX387257.1:3877239-3882239 GCA_947562095.1 Branchellion lobata | reverse complement strand
GAACACATGAAGGATGAAAAGATGACAGGCAGATAATGAAGTGTGGAGGAAAGAGAGGCAACAGCTGTGAAGAGGAGGGAGGGGAAGATGGTGAGGGAGTGCTAAGAGGTGTGGGAAGATGGGTGGGTGTGGGGATAAGATGGGTGGGTGTGGGTAGGTGGTGTGGGGGGAGGATGGGTGGGTGAGGGTAGGTGGTGTGGGGTGAGGATGGGTAGGAATGGGTGGGTGTGGGTAGGTGGAAAGAAGGAAAGTTGGGGAGGCTGAGGAAGTGGATGAGATGGTGAGAAGTAGTTGTAATGGTGGAGAGTTTAAAGAATCAAAAGGAGCGGATGAAAGTAAAAAAAAGACCTCATTAAAGGGAAGGAAGAAGACGTGAGAGGTAGTTGGAAGAAGAAGATGTGAAGAGAAGATGGATCTGAGACGTTCGGTGTGTGGGTGGAAGGTAATGTATGTGAGATGTGATGGAGGAGAGGAATTACAAGATGTGATGGAAGAGAGGTTGTAAGAGGGGATGCAAGAGGGAAGATGTGAAAAGGGTGTTTAATGTGAGATATGAGGAGAGATTGTGAATTATGATGGAGGAGAAGAGTTTGTGAAAAGTAAAAGAGATCTTGAGGTATGAAGAGAGAGGAGTGTGTTGCAGGAGAGAGATCGTGAGGTATGAAGAAAGAGGAGTGTGTTGCAGGAGAGAGATCGTGAGGTATGAAGAGAGAGGAGTGTGTTGCAGGAGAGAGATCGTGAGGTATGAAGAGAGAGGAGTGTGTTGAAGGAGAGAGATCGTGAGGTATGAAGAGAGAGGAGTGTGTTGAAGGAGAGAGATCGTGAGGTATGAAGAGAGAGGAGTGTGTTGAAGGAGAGAGATCGTGAGGTATGAAGAGAGAGGAGTGTGTTGCAGGAGAGGGATCGTGAGGTATGAAGAGAGAGGAGTGTGTTGAAGGAGAGAGATCGTGAGGTATGAGGAGAGAGGAGTGTTTGAGATGTTAAACAGATTTTAATGACGGGCTCTTTGAAGCCTCATGTGTGTTATCCAATGCCTCCCCACGAAAGTCCCCTTGATGTATCTTTTATTTTTTATTGCTCCTTCCTTCATTCCTTTGTGTGTTTTCTGTTATTTTCATTTTTTTCATCGTTTATTGCTTATTTTTTGTTATTTTTTGTTTATTTTTTTAATATTTTGTTTCAATGTTTTGTCTTTTGGTTTATTGTTTAGGAATTTAAAGGTTTATTTCATTGTTTTGTTAATTATGTTTGTTTTATTTTCATTAATTTATTCATCTTTGTTCATAAAGTTTCATTATTTAGTATCATTGAGTTGATTTTCATCTTTTTTTTCGTAATTTCTAAAAAAATTTACTTTTTTCTCCGTCTTTCGTTTTTTTCCGATTTGTTTTTAATCAAACCTATTTAATTTTTTCACTTTTCATCAAATCATGTATCATATATATAGAATTATTGTCAAATCCGCTCTGATTTAAAGGTATTTTGAAACTCAAAATATTATTTGAAAAAAACCGTTTTCAAATCATTTGTCCGTTTGTTGCTTTACCAAATCGTCAGTCCTCAATCGGAAATTTCTTAATTTTTTATTATTAAAAAAAATTATTTTCCGATGAAGTATTTTTCAAATCTACTAACATCATCTATCCAATTACGTGAATTAATCATTCATTGTTTCCATTATTTAATAATTTTTTAAATTAATTATAAATATATATTAACTTAAATTAATTATTTTATTTTTTATTATCTTCAATTTTCATTTATAAATTATTTTTTATTATTTATAAATATTTTAAATATTTTTGTTTAATGCGTGGTTTTCACGAACCATCATAACGTCCCTTTGTCAAGCCCCGCAGACCACATGCGTTTCGGCCTTGACTGAAACAATGGGCGACTATTCAAACAAAAAATTGCAACCTTTTGAGTGGATTCAAGTTTATTTTATATGGTTTGAGTTATTTAAATTGAAGCAAATATAATTTGAGTAAAGTTAAATTAAATTAAATTAAATTAAATTAAATTAAATTAAATTAAATTAAATTAAATTAAATTAAATTAAATTAAATTAAATTAAATTAAATTAAATTAAATTAAATTAAATTAAATTAAATTAAATTAAATTAAATTAAATTAAATTAAATTAAATTAAATTAAATTAAATTAAATTAAATTAAATTAAATTAAATTAAATTAAATTAAATTAAATTAAATTAAATTAAATTAAATTAAATTAAATTAAATTAAATTAAATTAAATTAAATTAAATTAAATTAAATTAAATTAAATTAAATTAAATTAAATTAAATTAAATTAAATTAAATTAAATTAAATTAAATTAAATTAAATTAAATTAAATTAAATTAAATTAAATTAAATTAAATTAAATTAAATTAGCTTAAATTAAATTAAATTAAATTAAATTAAATTAGCTTAAATTAAATTAAATTAAATTCTAGTTAATGAGATTTAATGTAATGTAATTTAGTGTAATTTATTAAATTCTTTTAAGTGCTCCAGTTTAATTCTGAAAAAGTATAGGAAACACTTGAGAGTGCTCACCCAAAGTGCAATGTTCAAGGTATGTATGTAATAAATGAAAACGAATCAATAAGTATACAACTCAGAAAATTTTAATAAAATTTGTCAGAACGTGGTATAAAATAAAGAAAAATACAACCTGATGAAACTTGGTATATTGTAACTGTTTGATACAATATGGTATCAAATACTAAAATAATAAAATTGAGAAAATATGGAACAATAAACTATATGAAATATGGAAAAACATAAATAAAATGGGTTGAGAAAAAAACTCTAGAACAAACATCGCTAAAAACGACGGTTTTGCACGCATTCCACTTTTTATGTTTTTCCAAAATCTTCAAACATCAACTTTTCTTTTTTTTCTTTTTTTTCTTTTTTTTCTTTTTTTTCTTTTTTTCTTTTTTCCATAAATTCTCTTTTTTCTTTTTTCCATAAATTCTCTTTTTTCTTTTTTCACATAACTTTCTTTTTTTTATTTTTCATCTTTCCGCGGTTTTTTTCTTCCCCACCACCTGCTCCAAAGCTGTTTCTAAAAATAAAAGCGAAAATCTGAAGGGCTTTAAGCGTTTCCTGCTGTTAGATACACCAAGTTGAATTCTCGGATACTAAAGGATGATCCTTAAGATAAAAAAAACCCACCCTTATGTTAAAACCATTTTTCTTTTATTAAAAAATTTTTTATTTTATTAAAAAAATTGCTGAAATAAAACAAATCACGTTTATTGTGCGCTTCACATTTGACATATTTTGATTTTATACAAGAGATGATGTTTTGATAAGAAAATGTTCAAGAAAGTAAGGGGTTCACTAATTACAGAGATAAACTTGGGAGCGTAACGTCCACCAACATCCTTCCAAAACCATCATCTCTGGAAACTCTACGGGGTTAATGCCACTATAATAATATTCTTATTCGTATTGTAGTGTAATTGTATCGCACTGTATCATCTTAAAATTTCACCATCAAAACCTTTTCCCCAAAACTCCCTCAGACTTCCTACAACTTGGTAAGAGCAAGAACGAAGGGTAAGTTAGAGTGAAGAGATGTGAGCACTGCTCCGTCACAGATTTATGTTGCTGGTAGGGCCACCCAGGGAGAACACCCAGGGGTAAACCGCACCCCGGCTAAAATTAGAAATTGAGGAGTATGGTGAAATGTATATTTTATAAACAAAAATTCATGAAATTTTACTATCAAATACGCATTTCATACACAAAAAATCCTACCAGGCCACGATGAAATGCATAGCTTCAAAAACAAACGAACAAAACTGCACCGAAGGTTTTTCAAATTTACAAATCTACGCCAAAAATCTTTCGAAGGATATATACAGCTCTGCACCGTAGTGAGTTTTGAGCACAAGTATTCATGAAAGTACACAAACTTGGACCAAAGCTTAGTTGATACCATCAGGAGGTGTCAGTGAATGTCAAAAATACAGCCATTTCACACCAAAATCGATACCTAAAAGGTGCACAATTAATTTAGGGAAGTTTGTTCACACCCTTAAAAATACAATCGAGTGTATAAGTTTATGGACCAAAAATGTTGCGTTTATACAAAAATATACAAAAGATCAATGAAAAAAATAAAACAATGCAAAAAATATATAGAAAAAATACATATAAATAAGAAATACAACTAAAAGGGAGCAAAAAGTGACACATGCAAAATATACAATCCAATTAAAAACAAATGTACATAAGACGATACAAATACGCATACATACACACGCGAACCCCTTGAAACATAAACACGTACACATACAAAAGACGATACAAACAAACACACACAGACACACAAGGCCCTTAAACATAAACATGTAGACAGACAAAAGACGATACATACAAACACACACAAACCCTTGAAACAAATACGTACACATACAAAAGACGATACAAACAATAAACACACAGGTACACTCGACGGCCTGTTTTAGCGGTTGCAAAATAGGAGCAAAGGAATGTTTACACTAGATAAGATTAGACAATGCCAGGAAATTCGACATCATAAATATACAAAAGTTGCATTTCAACTTATTTCTCCGACTAATTAAACTTATTCTTCTTAAACATTCATTCCATCGCGATATAAAATCAACTAATGGTGTTTTTGATAGGGTTTTGATAGGGTTTTGAAAATATTTATGTAAGTTTTTTGATAGGATGTATGTTTGGTTTTTGATGGGGCTTTTGATAGGGCTTTGATAAGATTTATAGTTGGTTTTTTATAATAAAGCGGCCATTTAATTTATCCTTATCATTCGATTACACGCTGCTGAATGCTACGCCGAATTACCGAAGGAATTCCCGATTATTTTTCTGTCGTTTTGAATTCCTGGAGCCTTCTAGAAGTATTATTGCTTTTTTTATTGCTTGTTATTATTATTATTATCATTATTATTATTATTATTATTATTATTATTATTATTATTATTATTATTATTATTATT
>OX387257.1:3862239-3864739 GCA_947562095.1 Branchellion lobata | reverse complement strand
TATCATTCTCTTCGGCTGCTTACATACACAAAGCGTATCAGCTCATGTTTCAAAGAGCTCAAACAATGCACCAACATTCCATCACTCTCCAAATTCCACCACCACCACCATTCCACCACTCTCCAAATTCCACCACCACCACCATTCCACCACTTTCCAAATTCCACCACCACATTTCCACCACCACCACCACCATTTCACCACCACCACCATTTCACCACCACCAACATCTCACCATTAGCACTGGCTTCACCACTAAAGGTCCATTCTACCACTATCCCCATCACTCACACTCCACCACAAACAATCCCTGTTATTGCTACGCACACATTTCAGAAAACCACCCCAACCAGATAAACCACTCCCAACCACCACCAACCACTACCAACCAACATCATTCACTTCCAACCATCATCATCCACTCCTACCCACCATCAACCACTCCTAACCACCATCAACCACTCCAAACCACCATCAACCACTCCAAACCACCATCAACCACTCCTAACCACCATCAACCACTCCAAACCACCATCAACCACTCCAAACCACCATCAACCACTCTAAACCACCATCAACCACTCCAAACCACCATCAACCACTCCAAACCATCATCAACCACTCCTAACCACCATCAACCACTCCAAACCACCATCAACCACCATCAACCACCCATAAAAAAATAAATCGTTTTCGACGTCTGAAAATTCAATGACCATTCACGCTACAGTGGTTCAAACATTATTAGAATTTAACACTCAACAAGTTCACAAACCCATCACAAACAAACCAACAAAGCTCCGAATACACCAAACCCTTTCTGAACCACTATCCAAAGTCACCACCAGCTAATATACAATACCATACGATACAATACAAGAAAAATACAGTATTATTATAGTGGCATTAACCCCGTAAAGCTTTGAAGTCACATTCACCGCCAATTGCCACTAACGTCCTCTAACAGCCACTCACAACCACAAAGAACCACCATGACAACCACTAAAACAGCCACCACAACAACCACCAACCACTACTACCACAGCCACCACAAAAACCACAGCAGCCACTAACAAACACTAACCACCACTACAGCAGCCAACATAAAAACCACTAACCACTACTACCACAGCCGCTACAGCCACCCCAGCCACCAGCCCTCATGAGGTCTTCATAGTAGGCAAGCTTCCTCCATCTTCTCGCCATGAAAGCACCCTTTTCCGCTTGGAGGAGGAAGTAGATGACGATGATAACCACGTGATTCCCACCAAACCAACATGGCGTTTGAACTTATCCTGGCTTCCGGCAGAAAATAAAAGTAAACTTAATTGTGATTCTGAAGAATTATAATTTTGGCGAATAATTTAAAAAAATGTTTTTATCACCATATATTGTTATTTTTTAAACCTTCGGAATATCTTTTATCGTTTTCAATACCTTTTTTTGCACGGATCGGTGTTTTTGAAGTTATTTGACAAAACACCATTTGAGTGGACGTTCAATTTTAAAAATAATTTTTTTTTTATATTCATATATATATATATATAAATATATATATATATATATATATATATAAAGTGGATTGGTGTGAAGGTGATAAAAAGTTAAAGATTTTCAAAAATATTTTTCAAATAATGTTTAAAATAGAGAAACAAAATTATTTTGAGTTATTTTTATGTAGAATGAAATGTAGATATGGTTTTGTGGATTTAAATCGCAAAAAAAGTATATATTTAAAAAAATTGAAAAAAAAAACGCACATTGAAATTAATAAACCCGAAAAAGACGAAAAAAAAACGGAATATAAAAAAGAAAAACAAAAAATGTCTGATGAAGAATTAAAAAAAACATAATGTAACAAAAACAACGTGGCAAAAACCATTCGACATATTTACGTGCTGTCGAATCCGTAATGAACAAAAAAAAATCAGTTTTTTTCTTCATTTTTTGTTAAATTGTTTTTTTTGAATGAAGATTATTTTTTCTTTTTTTTTAAATTCATATTTATTCAATTGTTATAATAATTTTAAATTTTCATTTTTATTTTTAATATTTTAATTTTTACAAAAGTTTTATTTTTTATTTTTTGAATTTATTTTCTAGTTTTTTTCAATTTTTTTTCTTTTTATTCCAGGTATTACTAACCTTCAAAGGTTTTTTTTTCAAAATTATTTTTATAATTTTCTTTTTTTTAATTATTTGTAAATCATTTTTTTATAAATTATTTTTCAATTATTTTATTTTTTTAATTTTTTAAATTGAATATTTTTTCAATTATTTTGATTTTTCAACTTATTTATATATATATATATATATATATATATATATATATATATATATATATATATATATATATATATATATATATATATATATATATATATATATATATATATATATATATATATATATATATATATATATATATATATATATATATATATATATATATATATATATATATATATATATATATACTTATTTATTTTTAAAACCGTTA
>OX387257.1:3857239-3859739 GCA_947562095.1 Branchellion lobata | reverse complement strand
CACTGACATAAATGTTTTTGTTGTTTTGTTGATGATGTTATGAATAACGTTGGTTATGTTATCACAGATGTTTTTGGTGCTTTTGTGGTTGTTGTTGTTGTGGATGTTTCTGTGGTTGTTGTTGACGTTGTTGTTGTTGTAGCTCATGTTTGTGTGGTTGTTGTTGATGTTGAAGCACTGACAAACCTTTTAGCCACATTCACAACACCTGACCTACCTCGCGTGCATTATCATTCATTTCAATTCAGCTTAAACTGACTGAACCAACCGAAAATTTTCATCAAAGACGTCAACCGCTCCATAAAAAAACGATATAGAAACGAAACAAAACGCTATACAAATGAACCCAACGCCATAAAAATGAAACACATCGGATAATTTAAAAAAGGCGCTAGACAAATGAACAAAACAGCGTTAAATGAAGGAAAAAACGCTATATAAATGAAACAACGCTATATGAATAAAAAAAGCTGTATAAATAGAACAGCGCTATATGAATGAAACAGCGCTAAATAAAGTCATAAATCACCAGAAGGTTGTCACTCAATGATACGATGTCACAATCCATAAGACATGTCTGTCTTGTGGTGGTGCTTGGTAGGGGATGGAAGTGGATGGTGGTGGATGGTGGTGGATGGTGGTGGATGGTGGTGGATAGTGGTTGATGGTTTCCAATGGTGGTTTAATGTCTATCTGGTAGGTGGTTATTGTTGTTGGGTGGTTGGTTGTTTGTTGTTGATGGGGGGTTAGAAGTTAACTGGTGGATGTTGGAATGGATGGTTGGATCAAAATGGTAGGAGATGGATGGATGCTGAGTGGCTGTGAGGTATTTAATGAATTTTTTTGTTTGTTGGTTGTGGATGGGTGGTTGTGGATGGGTGGTTGTGGATGAGTGGTTGTGGATGGGTGGTTGTGGATGGGTGGTTGTGGATGAGTGGTTGTGGATGGGTGGTTGTGGATGGGTGGTTGTGGATGAGTGGTTGTGGATGAGTGGTTGTGGATGAGTGGTTGTGGATGGGTGGTTGTGAATGGGTGGTGTGGATGGGTGATTGTGGATGGGTGGTTGTGGATGGTTGGTTGTGGATGGGTGGTGTGGATGGGTGATTGTGGATGGGTGGTTGTGGATGGTTGGTTGTGGATGGGTGATTGTGGATGGGTGGTTGTGGATGGTTGGTTGTGGATGGGTAGTTGTGGATGGGTGGTGTGGATGGGTGGTTGTGGATGGGTGGTTGTGGATGGGTGGTTGTGGATGGGTGGTTGTGGATGGGTGGTGTGGATGAGTGGTTGTGGATGGGTGGTGCGGATGGGTGGTTGTGGATGGGTGGTTGTGGATGGGTGGTTGTGGATGGGTGGTTGTGGATGGGTGGTGTGGATGAGTGGTTGTGGATGGGTGGTGCGGATGGGTGGTTGTGGATGGGTGGTTGTGGATGGGTGGTTGTGGATGGGTGGTTGTGGATGGGTGGTTGTGGATGGGTGGTGTGGATGGGTGTTTGTGGATGGGTGGTTGTGGATGGGTGGTTGTGGATGGGTGGTTGTGGATGGGTGGTGTGGATGGGTGGTTGTGGATGGGTGGTGTGAATGGTGTTGGCAAATGTTTAATATTAGTTTAGAATTTTCTGTGGTTGGCAGTTATTGTTCTCATCGGTGTAATAACAGAGAAGAATAATCAGGCATGGTGTTGATGTATAAGTTAACCATCAGCTATTATTAGCGTGAAACTTCTCGAATGTGGTAATTTGCAAAGGCTGTGATAGTGAGAAGTAGTTATTAGTGACTGTGAGTGCTGTGGTGGCTGTGATTAGCGGTGGGTGTGGTTAGTGTTGGCTGTGGTTGATGGTGGCTGTGATTAGTGGTGGCTGTGGTTAATGGTGGCTGCGATTAGTGGTGGCTGTGGTTAATGGTCGCCGTGGTAGTTGTGATTAGTAGTGGCTGTGGTTACTGGTGACGGTAGTTGGGAATGGCTTTAATAGTGGTGGTTTGTGGCACTTGTGGCCATGGCTGGTGGAAGTTATGATTGGTGGTGCTTGGGTGTCTACGGTGTTATGTTGTTTGAGGTTTTTGGTGTTGGCTTTCTTAACACTGTGTTGTTGGCAATAAACGTCGTTCACAACAAACAGCAAGTCCTTTGATCCTCTATTGTTTGCATGTGTGTTTGCGCTTCTAAAAATATCCCTTCTGAAAGATTCCTTCATATTCTTATCTGACGGCCACACACACACAAATACATACACACACATACAAACACGCACAAATACACACACGCACAAGTACACACACACACACACACACACACACACACACACACACACACACACACACACACACACACACACACACACACACACACACACACACACACACACACACACACACACACACACACACACACACACACACACACACACACACACACACACACACACACACACACACACACACACACACACACACACACACACACACACACACACACACACACACACACACACACACACACACA
>OX387257.1:3849739-3852239 GCA_947562095.1 Branchellion lobata | reverse complement strand
ATTTATCACTGAGCAAAAAGGTTAAAGAACAAGAAATCTGTGTTTGGAATATTTCAAGTAAAAATTTTTCAAACAATTGGCTCTAAAAAAAGTTGAAAAGGTAACCTTAAATGGTCTGGAGGGGTTTGGGTTGGAGCCATCGATTCAGTAACCACAACGGTCCAAGTATGAGAGACACTGGAAGGTGGAGGATAAAATGTTGGAAGACATTCAAATTAGAAGCTGAAAGAACGTGGTTTGGTAGTTGATTCCTAACAGTAATAATTCTAATTAAAAATTATTATTTTTATTATGAAAATATAAAATAATCCTGCTATAATTAGCTAGCGTGATTAATTACAACGGAAAATCATTATTTGTGTTTTTGGAATGTTTTTCGCACACTTAATCGTCTTGCCTCTCGCCTCATACATCATACCGCAGCCACATCAAAGCCATCAAAACTTTAAAAGTGGATTTTGATTATAAATTATAAATTATATTTTTAACGTGTAATTTTAATGATAAAAATAAATTTTCGCTCGTTTGTTTTTTGGAAGCTTGGATATTCTCAGTTTTGTTCCTAAAAATCCCGTCTATGAAATGATTTTCATAATTATTAATAAGAAATTATTTTTTTGAGTTATGGGCTAATAATAATGAAAAAACCTTTTTTTCATTAAATACATAAACATCAGAGTTTTTCTAAATAAATACATAAAGATACACGAATGAAAATAATCAAACAAATTTAAACACATTTGTTTATATTTTGTATTTTTAAAATTATTTTTAAGCCGATTTTTACTATTTATTCTTTGTTATTGCAGTTTTCAAATCTTTCCCAACCAACTTCCTTTATTTAATTCGCTAATTTTTTTGCGATTAATCATGCTGATTTAAAAAATTTACAAACTTTTCGAAAAAAAAATTTTTCTCATTAAATTTTTTAACTTCTCTACTTCATTTTTCTCCTCATTAACATTTCCTTTTCTTTGATTAACCACCGCTGGCGTTTCCAACATTTCCCATCCATTATTTCTTTTTTTTAAATAATAAAAATATTTATAATTAAATAATTAACTTTAAAACTTCAAAAACAATTACGTTACACTAAAACTTTGATTAGTTACTCAATTAACATACTTTCGAAATGACCAATTAATATAATTACAATATAAAATAATTATAATATATTATTATTATTATTATATATATTATTTAATTTAATAAGCTAATTAATTGACAAACATTCAAATTGAATACTTTCTTGCCTGTGTGCTTCATTAAGAAGCGAAGCCAAAACAAGTGGCAGATATTTTTGACAAATTCGCAATCTCGACTGAGTTTTTAACTCTTCAATTAAATAATTAACTACAGTTGAAAAAAAAAGAAATCAGAAAAAAAACAAAAAAATAAAAAAATAAGAAAAACACAAATAAGAAAAATGCTTTAAAAATGTATGAAAGCTTACTTTTCTAAACATTCTAGAGTGTTAATCTTCATTGTGGTCCATGCCTTCAATTGAACCAATTCAATTTGAAAGCAAGTGTTCACACAACCACCGCTCTCTCAATTATTTTCCCACGAATAAGGAGCTATTTGAGGTTATTTTTATATAAAATAAAAATAAAAAATTTTTTTTTTGGATTAATAGAAAAGAAAAAGAAAAAAAATGATCGAAAGCCTATTTAAAGTCATTTATCTTTCTTATCCGCTCATAAAAACTCTTCCGATCGCATTCGGAGGCAACACAGCCGATAAGAAGACCGAGTAGGACTCCTTATCGCCCCCTGCCGACTCGAATTCCTCGCAATCACCCCTCTTTTTCCTCCTCCTTCTTGCCATCTCCCATTATAAAATACAAGCACGAATGTTGGCATAGTGGCATCAACCCCTTAGAGTTTTGAGGCCATTATAACATAGCCTCATATGCTATACTCGTTCTGGTCTCGTAACTTCTCGCGCTTGATGTCGCTATGCTAATGTTCGTACTGATTATTGTATGGTATTATGGATAATTAACCATGTCACACCATTTAACAGCATTCTTGCATATGTTCCACTGTTTCTCGCCGTATAGTAACTACTTATTACAACAAACTTGACCGTATCACACCAAATCCTTCCATATTACACAAAATATGATCGGCTTTGACCCCATTCCGTCTTATTACACCATGCATCTTCTGTTTCCACCCTCCCCCACCCTCTTTTACATTCCACCATCCTTTATCATGTTCCACCAAACATTTATTTACATTCCACCCACCTTCGCAACGTACCCCAAACCTCATATTTCATCATCTTATACCAAATTCCAATAAAGCCTTTCACAGATCACCATCTTTCATACTTCCACCAAACCTTTCCACTTTTCACCATCATTCCACCATACCTTTCCACTTTTCACCATCATTCCACCATACCTTTCCACTTTTCACCAACATTCCACCATACCTTTCCACTTTTCACCATCATTCCACCATACCTTTCCACTTTTCACCATCATTCCACCATA
>OX387257.1:3842239-3844739 GCA_947562095.1 Branchellion lobata | reverse complement strand
ATGATGATGATGATGATGATGATGATGATGATGATGATGATGATGATGATGATGATGATGATGATGATGATGATGATGATGATGATGATGATGATGATGATGATGATGATGATGATGATGATGATGATGATGATGATGATGATGATGATGATGATGATGATGATGATGATGATGATGATGATGATGATGATGATGATGATGATGATGATGATGATGATGATGATGATGATGATGATGATGATGATGATGATGATGATGATGATGATGATGATGATGATGATGATGATGATGATGATGATGATGATGATGATGATGATGATGATGATGATGATGATGATGATGATGATGATGATGATGATGATGATGATGATGATGATGATGATGATGATGATGATGATGATGATGATGATGATGATGATGAGGATGATGATGATGATGATGATGATGATGATGATGATGATGATGATGATGGTGATGATGATGATGATGGTGATGATGATGGTGATGATGATGATGATGATGATGATGATGATGATGATGATGATGATGATTATGATTATGATGATGATGATGATGATGATGATGGTGATGATGATGATGATGACGATGACGATGATGATGATGATGGTGCTGATGATGACGATGATGATGATGATGATGATGATGATGATGATGATGATGATGATGATGATGATGATGATGATGATGGTGATGATTATGCAGAAGATAAAGACGATGAAATAAATAAATACTTAGTAAAAAGAAAAAAGAAAAAAATTGGGAAAGATGAAAAAATGGTAAAAAAAAGTTGAATAAAAAGAAAAAGAAAAAAAACAAGAAAAAAGAGGAAAATTAAAAAAAATACAAAATTAAAATAAGCTGCAAACGACGGGCTGATGCAACAGACGAAGACAACGATGACATATTCATAACCAATAAACGTGCGAATGACTCCACGTTGAAATGAAAATTATTTTTTTGAAAAACTAAAAACGAAAAAAAATAAAATAGTTTTGAAAAACGCAACAATGTTTTTAAATGATAAAATTACGATTAGAAAGTTAATGAACGTCCTTGTGTATAATTATTGAAAATACTCCAGTGATTTATTCTAATCATTTGTATAGCGCTGATCCACACTGTTCTAAAGTAAAATTGCTAAATTATTTTTTTGTATGAATAATGAAAATACTTTAAAAAAAATGAATAAAAATATTGAACATTTTTGAAGAAAATTTATGAACATTTCAATTTTTTATTTTGATTGGCCTCGAAGCTTTGCGGGTTTAATGCCATTATAATAATATTCGTGTTTGTATTGTATTGTTTTGTATTGTATTAAGAACAATAATAATTTAAAAAAAATTCAAAAAATAAAAAAAACTACCAGTCAAATCATATTTTGAAAGGAATCGATAAAAAATGTTTACTGAGGGATGATAACATTAGAGATATGATTAGAAGTTATATTTACTGTTCCTGTAGCCTAATGGTTACCAAGCCCATTATGAAATCGTGAAGCTCTGGGTTCGATTCTCGGCTAAGTTTGAGTTCTAAAAACGGTAACTCAAGTAAGGAACAGATGCCGTCCTAGAGTGGCTTACTCACCAAGTTGCGCCTCAGTCGTTCGTTTTGGCGCTTTTCAAATTTAATTTAATTTAATTTATTTTAATTAGTTTAATAATAAATGGTAAAAAAATAAAAATGATAACCCAGGTTTTTTTTCATATGAATAGAAATTTTGTCGAAAAAAAAGAAAAATAAAAATTATTTTTGAAAAAAACAGACAACAAAAAATTAAAAACGATGCTAAAAACAATAAAACAATAATAAAAACAAATCAATCATGAATAATATTTAAAAAAATCATTAAAAAAAATTCTACGTGAAAAAATTGAAAAAAAAAAGAAAAATTAAAACGAATACGGTTGTTTCGATATTAATTGGCGTGTATCCAACATGTATATGTCTGGCACCTCACTATGCAGACACACCTTTGTCTGGTCTTCAAACCCAATATTGAAGAGGCTTTTAATTTTAATATCACTTTTTTGTTATTTTTTTGTGTTGTGTTTGTGTTTGTGCGTTTGTTTGTGTGTTTGTTTGTGTGTTTGTTTGTGTGTTTGTGTGTTTGTGTGTTTGTTTGTTTGTCTGTGTGTATCTGTGTCTTTGTACATACGTGCGCACGTGTGTGTTCGACTTCAAGTTAATGCGTGTATGGTTCAAATTTATTTATTTTTAATACGTTTTTAATTTTTTTTCTCTTCCATAATGCAGTCCACAATTCGGGTTTTTAGCCTCAAAAAATTTATACTTAAGATGTCTGTTCAAAGATCATAAACAAAAATAATTTTATTATTATTATTATTATTTTTATAAAAAAATATATTTCATTTGAAAATTATTGGAGAAAAATATTTTTAATTTTTAATTATTTAGAAACGAAGACAGTTTATTTTTTTTTTGTCGACTATAATTTTAACCGGTTTTCAACTTTTTG
>OX387257.1:3824739-3834739 GCA_947562095.1 Branchellion lobata | reverse complement strand
AAACTGATGATAACATAAGGAGGAGAGAGTAAGGAGAGATTCGGAAGGAAGAAATGGCTGAAGATGAAGAAGCGGGTGAAATAAAGATGAGAATGAGGATGAAGAAGGGATGGTGATGGAGGAGGGATGGTGATGGAGGAGGGATGGTGATGGAAATAAAAATTAGTATGGGAGAAAAAAAATATAAAAAAAAGAAGAAAGAAAAAAAAGATGGAAAAAAAAGAAAAAGAGAAAAAGAAGTAGAAAAAGAAAATGAGAAAGAAAAAAGAGACGAAAAAAGAGTAATAATGAGAATAAGTAGTAGAATAAAGATAATAATAAAGAAAAGACTAATAAATATAGAAGAAAAAAGAAGAAGAAGAAGAAGAAGAAGAAGAAGAAGAAGAAGAAAAAAAAAAAAAAAAGAAAAAGGAAAAAAAGAAAGAAAAGAAAGAGATGAAGATAAAAAAAAGGACAAAAAAGATGTGGTTTCGATAACTTGTTGTGACTTGGAAGAGCGGATTGATGGGGTGGTGATTGTTTAGACAGGAAGCAAGTGGCTTTGATCGTTACATGCTAATCGCTCATCTTTCTCTGTCATTCATAAACTTTTAATTTGAAATTGTTAATTATAATTATTGATAAACTTCCAACTGGAATTTTTATAATTACGTTTTAATTATAACTTTTATTATTACGTATTAATTAGAACTTTTACTTATTTTTAATTATTGAATGTGACTCGAATTATAATTTTTCAGCTTCTGAGTATTACGCAATGGTTATTAACAACCAGTTGTCAACCATCACTTACAACACTTTTACATTGAGCAATAATTGATAGGCCTTTCGAGCGCTCTTGAACAGTGTGGAATCAGCACTATACAAAGGATTCGATTAGATTAGATAAGCTTAGAGTACAACAGATACGCCACAAATTGTTACGTGTAATTTTTTAGATTTCAGTTAGTTCTGATTGCTCCCCTGTTAACTATTACACGTTACCTATCGCCTCGAAACTCCACGGGGTTAATGCCACTATAATAATATTCATGTATTGTATTGTATTGTATTGTATTATATTGTATTGTTTTGTATTGTATTTTATTGATATGTATTTTATTGTATTGATTTTATTGTATTGTATCTTATCGTGTTGTATTGTATTGTATTGTATTGTATTGTATTTTATTTTATTTTATTATACTGTAATGCATTGTATCGTATTGTATTGTATTGTATTGTATTGTATTGTATTGTATTGTATTGTATTGTATTGTATTGTATTGTATTGTATTGCATCGTATTGTATTGTATTGTATTGTATTGTATTGTATTGTATTGTATTGTATTGTATTGTATTGTATTGTATTGTATTGTATTGTATTGTATTGTATTGTATTGCATCGTATTGTATTGTATTGTATTGTATTGTATTGCATCGTATTGTATTGTATTGTATTGTATTGTATTGTATTGTATTGTATTGTATTGTATTGTATTGTATTGTATTGTATTGTATTGTATTGTATTGTATTGTATTGTATTGTATTGTATTGTATTGTATTGTATTGTATTGTAATGTATTGTATTGTATTGTATTGTATAGCCTCCAAATCTGTTGAAAGCCTTTCGTAGTTTTTTAGTGCCTGATTGAAGGACCCCTGATTACCTCTCCATTTTTAAAACATTCATCATTTTTATTCTTGCCTTTTCAAAAATTACTTTTTTTTATTTTTTTTAATTTTTGCTTTTTATTTTTTTTTTTGGTTTTCTCTTTCAAACCTTTTTCTTTTAAAATATAATATAAATTTTTTAAAAATTATTTTAAAAATAATTTTTAATAATTTTCTTTTACTCTTTTTATTATTACAAACAGTAAATTTTCCATAATCCACAACCCATATATTAACAATACCACCAAATTAAGACAAACACCATTTATATCACCATAATTATTAACACCATCACCATTATTATCACCATCACCATTATTATCACCTATAATCAATAACACCATCACCATTGTTATCACTACCATCATTATCACCATTACCACCACAACCAAAAACTTTACCCAAAATCAAGACAATTGCACCCCAACCACCGCTACAATCACCATCACCACCACCTCCACAATCGCCACCACCACCATGACTAAAATAACCACTGCAACCACTACTACAATCACCACCACCACCACCACTCCCATAATCGCTACCACAACCACCACTAAAATCACCACCACCACTTCTACAACTACCACCACCACCCCTACAACCAACACCACTCCTACAATCACCACCACCACCAATCCCATAATCGCCACCACAACCACCACTAAAACCAACACCACCACCCCTAAAACTACCACCACCACCATTACAACCACCACCACCACCCTCACAATCACCACCACCGAAACCAGGAATAAACCACTATCTCGGTCTAATCATTCTCACTCCACCTTCACGCACTTTCTCTTTCAACACTTTTACTGCTCTCACCCACTATTCCCCATAAAAACCCTTCCTACCTACAACACTCCCCGCACAACCCCACTCACCAACTATCTTACAACCACCCACTCACCAACTATCTTACAACCACCCACACACCAACTATCTTACAACCACCCACACACCAACTATCTTACAACCACCCACTCACCAACTATCTTACAACCACCCACACACCAACTATCTTACAACCACCCACACACCAACTATCTTACAACCACCCACACACCAACTATCTTACAACCACCCACACACCAAATATCTTACAACCACCCACACACCAAATATCTTACAACCACCCACACACCAAATATCTTACAACCACCCACACACCAACTCTCTTATAACCACCCACCACAACCTTTCACCAACCCCACCACAATCTCCATTCTTTCAACCCAAGCACAACTTTCTCATGTTCTCTCAACCTCCCCATTTTCCACCACGACAGCCTACCAACCCCCTCTCCCCCCCTCACCCCCTCATGTGGCGCACCCATCGACAACACCACGTCAATTAACCCTCCAATGCATTCCTGTTCTCCTCCGGTGGAGTCCTTGGAACCCTTTACTGTTCTTTTATTGATTTGATTTTTTTGTTTTTTTATTAATTAATTTTTTTTTCTGTTATTAATCAATTTTTTAAATTTATTTTTGTTTTTTTATTACTTTTTTAATTTAATTTTGTCTTTTAATTTATTATATTTGTTCGTTATTTATTTTTTTTGTTTGTTATTTTATTTTGTTTTTTTTGTTTTCTTAAATTATTTCATAATTGGGTTTTTTAATTAAAATTATTTTTATTTTACTTACTTTATTTTTATTTTTTATTATTTATAAAAAAAAACATTTATTTTTTTAAAAATAAGTTTTCAATTAACTGAAAGTTTTTTTTGAAGATTAATTAATTCATCGGTTTTTATGTTGATTTTTATTAAATTATTTTTATTTTTAGGTTTCATAAAAATATAAATTGAAAAAAAAAATAAAAAGGAATAATCTTTTTAAGATTCATTTTGTGGTATCTAACATTTTTTTATTCTTTTGAAAAAAAACAAAAATTTCTGATCTTCTAAGTGAAATGAACTCAATAAAAATAAAATAAAAACAATCCAGTATGAGAGAAAAAAGAGAGAAAAAAATGAAGAAAAAAACTTTAACGCATGAATCATGTTTATAGCTTTATGAAGTTATGGTTTTTGATAAAGTTATGGTACATAATAAAGATATGGTTTTTACCAATGTCATGGTTGACTGTTATTGAGTTTAACTAGACCTGCAGTCTAACCCAGTACTTTCAAGTGAGCCGGTGTCAGTAAATGTGCTTTTGTGGTTTTTTGGTCCAATCTATCCGTTTAAAAGCTCGTTTGAAAAATTGGAAAAAAAATTTACTGTTTTTTATTTATTTTTTTTGTAAAATAATCAAAATCTCAACTTAAGAGTTTTTCTCTCGTTTAAATTACAAAATAAATAGTTTGAGTGATGAAAGCTTTGTTGGAAAGAAGCAAATAAATGAAGATAAACTGAAAAATTAAAAAAAAAGAAAATGGATATATAAAATAATGGCAGTGAGAAATATAAAAGAAATAAAAGGGAAATTGGAAAATCATAAATCGACATTCATAAAATAGAAAAATAAAAGTTTTTGAGACATGCAATGGATAAAAAAATGAATATGGAAAAAAATAAAATAAGAAAGCAAAAGATCATACAATAAATAACGATTAAACACGAATAAAAGCAAAAAGAAAGGAAAAATAGATATTAGATGCGGATTACTGAAAGAAAAATAAAGAAAATAAATGAAACAGAAAAAAACAATTTGGTTGTGTTTTTTTCAATTTGTAACACTTTCAGCGTTTGTCTGGATTAGCATCAATGAAGTTTATGGAACAATATAAAAAAAATAGAAAAAACAATAACAAAGAATACCACATAGAAACGACATAAAATCTTTCTTGGTAATAAAAAACAATGGAGAGAAAAATGCAATGTGCTAAAACCGCAGTAAACAAAACTGTAAAAAATAAAAAAAAACGAAGAACAAAAAATTTCGAAAAACAAAAACAAAAATGAAATAAGACGAAAAAAAAAATTAAAAAAAATCAAAATAGCAGCAAAAGAAAACAATTATGGCACGATTTCGATTATCTTTCAAAACTCTGAAATTAAAAAAAATTAAAATAAAAACCTTTATTCTTTTAAAATGTTAATCTTTAAAATTTAATTTTTAAAAAATTTTTCGATAAAAAAAATTATTATTTTTTCACACCAGTATTTGAACCATCACTTGTCTGTTCTCGCCCCGGGCAGTCTCAGCATTGATCAAATAAGGTTAGAAATAAATGAGAATTGATTTTTGAAATATCTCAATAAGATAAAAATAAATGAGTCTCTTAATAAGATAAACTATAATTATTAAATAAAAAAATATTAAATAAAACGGAGTAATTATAAAATTATTCAATATTTTATTATTTAATCAATATTAACTTTTATAAATAAATGAAATTTTTTTTTAAATGAAATATTTTGATCGAACAGAATATTGTCATTACTTTAAATATTTCAATAAAAAAGTCAAGTTTTAAACAACTCTTAATTTCCATAAAACCCCATTTACTTTTTTAGTGTCTAATTAATTTTTAAAAATTTAATTTTCATTATCATTTAATGAATTAATTAAATAAAATAAAGTACAAAAAATCATTTTTATTTGCAGCTCAAAAGATGCGTGCCGAACCAAATCAAAAAATCTCAAGATCCACCACAAAACCCACCATTCGCCCAAGGAAAACCCTTCGCAAAGATACAAGCAGTTCAAGCACCTCAAACACCACAACCCTCTCAACATTTCAGTCAGCATCCTCCGCAGAACCTCTCTCCTTCCCTCCAGGTACTCCGCCATTCTTCCTCCCACCCAATACACCAAGGCCTTAACGGGTGCTAAGGTGTTTTTCACTTCGCCAAAAGAGGTCAAACCTGATTCTTCTAACCCCACTGGTGAAGTAAAAGCCACTTCTACCACCGATTCCGCCGGCACTCCATTCAACATTTTGGACACTCCCACCTCCTCCACTCACCAGGCAGCCCTCTCAGCTCACACTTCCACCAAAGCCTCCCACGTAACAGCAAACGGTGATCCTTCTTACGTCACGAAAGCCCGATCTTTCATGCACCACAAGATGTCTCAACTTCTCAGCAAAAAGACCCCTTCGCACGACTCCAGAGCTGCTTTCCATTCAGCATCCGAGCCACAAGGTCTGAGACTCACTGTCCTGAAAGGTCCCCCAAATCCGGTCTACCACCCAATCAACCACCATCACCAGCCGACCAATAGAAAGCCTTTTAAGTCTTCAGCTGCCTATGTTCGCTTCCCCTCATTCGTCCTCCAACCAACCTTTCACACGCGTCAGCACACCACAGTTCCTTATCGTGACTCATCTCACCACATCCCATCCCACTATAACCCGTCCCACCAAAACCCATCTCACCACGATACATCCTATCACCATCATCATCAACGTCCCAACCATCTTGATAACGGTTAGCTGCCCTAAGTAGCGTGGCTGTTTTATCTTTAATGAGTTTCAAAATATTAATTTTTTATCAAATCCATAAAAATCCATAAGTTTATTTCCAACCATTTTAAAAATGTTTTGAAATTAATTTCACAAATTTTAGAAAAAAACATGAAAGTTTTCAACGAGTTCGACTGAAGATTCCAAGACATTTAAAAATAGAACAAAAAAATTATTTTTAATAGAAAAAAATGCTTTTCAAAAACAAGAAAAAAAGAAATAATTTTTGGAAATTGAAAAAAATTGAAAATAATTTTTACAATTTCTCCCAAATGTGACTGACAGGGCAGACGGAGAAGCATGGAACATCGATTGACGATCTGAAGGAGCTCATTCTGTCTCTCAAGTCAGCTCTGAAGGAGCAGGTTGGAAAGGTGGTGGAGGAGGAAAAAGAGGGTGGTGGAAAATAAAGTGGCAATGGTGGTGAAAATGTTGATTGGTGACCATGGTAGAAATGGTTGTAGATGATGGTAGAATGATGGTGGTGGAAATGGTTGTAGATGATGGTGGAGATTTGGTAGAAAATAAAATAGTGGTGAAAGAAGGTGGGAAGGGGAAATTCTGGCGTGAAAGTTGTGAAAGCGGTAGTTAAGCAGGTAGAAAGAAATTATGCGAAAGTAGAAAGAATTATGCGAAAGTAGAAAGAATTATGCGAAAGTAGAAAGAATTATGCGAAAGAAGAAAGAAATTATGCGAAAGTAGAAAGGTAAGTAGAATATCAAGGTGAAAAGTGAAAAGGATAATGGTTAAAAAATGAAGATGTACCTGAAAAGATGTACTTGAAAAATAAAACAGGAAAAAATCGAAAAAATTTAAATTGAGTGTTTATAAAAAAAAAATTTTCAAAGTAGGTTTGGTAAAATAGGTAAAAAAAGGGAGGAAGGAAGGAAGGAAGGAAGAAAGGAAGAAAAGAAGGAAGAAAGTAAGGAATCAAGAAAGAAAGGAAAGAAGGAAGGAAGGAAGAGAGGAAGGAAGAAAAGAAGGAAGGAAGGGAGGAAGAAAGGAAGAAAAGAAGGAAGGAAGGGAGGAAGGAAGGAAGGAAGGAAGGAAGGAAAGAAGGAAGAAAAAAAGGAAGGAAGGAAGGAAGGAAGGAAGGAAGGAAGGAAGGAAGGAAGGAAGGAAGGAAGGAAGGAAGGAAGGAAGGAAGGAAGGAAGGAAGGAAGGAAGGAAGGAAGGAAGGAAGGAAGGAAGGAAGGAAGGAAGGAAGGAAGGAAGGAAGGAAGGAAGGAAGGAAGGAAGGAAGGAAGGAAGGAAGGAAGGAAGGAAGGAAGGAAGGAAGGAAGGAAGAAAGGAAGGGAGGAAGGAAGGAAGGAGGAAGGAAGGAAGGAAGGAAGGAAGAAAGGAAGGAAGAGAGGAAGGAAAGAAGGAGGAAAAAAAAGAAACAGAAAGAAAGATAAAAAAGAAAAAAAAAGAATGAAAGAAGAAAGGAAGAAAAAAAGGTTTAAAATGATAAAAAAAGGATTTAGCAGTTGAAAAAAGTATACAAAGAATTTGAAGAGGGCATGATAAGGTTCAAGGCTGAGAAGTGATGAAGGATCAGAACATGAGCTGAAGATTTGAAAACATAAATTTAATTTATTTTATTTTTTAGTTAAAATAATATTTTTTAAAAAAGTTTCAGAATTTTTTTTGTTAGTTTGTAAGTTTTTCAAAAGCTTTTTTAATTCAAATATTCCTGGTTATTTTTTGGGTTTGTTTCGATAATACCAAGTTTTTTTGAAAAACTTAACCGCATCTCAAAAAAAACATAAAAGAAAACAAAAAAACTTAAAATTCAGTTTTGGTTGAAATAAAAAAATCCTTTTCATTGAACAAAAAAACTTTTGAAATTTCTTTCTTATCAGGTATCTCTCACCTCTGATATCATATTTTTCTAGCAATAAAACACTTGTAAAGAAGCAATAAAAACTAAAATACAAGAAAAATAAAAAAAACAAAATAAAAAAAAACAAAATATGAAAAAAAAGATATAAAAAAACGGAATATAAGAGAAATAAAAAGAAGTAGAATCTAAGAAAAAAAAAGAAAAGGAAAAAAGAAAAAAAATGAAAAAAAATGAATTAATCAAGAGAAGCAATATATAAGCAATGTAAAGCACTGTTAAGCAGCAATAAAAATGCAGTTTTTTCCTTTACGCTCATGACTCCAACTTCAAAAGACGTCGGTAAAAACAAAATCGCTGTTTTGCTCGGTTTTTTTTGGAAAAATTCAATTGCAGAAATATGAGTTTTAAATCATTTTTGTTAAGCAAACTTTTTAACTCTATTAAAAATTTTAACATTTTTCCAAAATTTTCAAGTAATTTTTTATTAATTTTTTTTATTTCAAGTAAATGTTTTAAGTTTTGCGACAGAAAACAAAATCAAAATTAGTCAATCCATTCATTCAAACTTTAATTTTAACATTAAAAAAATTAATTAATTTATTTAATAATATAAATAAATAAATAAATAAATAAATAAATAAATAAATGAAGAATTAAAGAGAAAAATAAATGAAGAAATAAATAATAAAAAAAGAGAAAAAAAAAGAAAAAATAATAAACATTAACAATAATTTTGATTTTTGAAGCACCAGGGAAGCAGCTAAGGCACAGAGAGCTAGAACCTTGTTGTAATGACTCGGACTCAATTAAGTGACTAATTGTTCAAATATTGAAAAAAATGATATTTTAAGTATTTTGAACTTTATAATACAAAATTAATACCAGTATTTTTGATTATGAAAAAAATCAAAAGATTTCAAACAAAAACAAAAACAAACAGAAAAAAAAACAAAACAAAAATGGAAAAAAAAAGAAAATTTTCAATGCAACAAAAAAGTCACAAGGTTATGTTACTTTTAGTACTTGCAACGCCGAATGCAACTTCAAAAGTGTTATTCCGCTTCCTCTCCCATTTTTACTTCCTGCACCTTATTCCAGGCTAATTCAATATAAAGTTATCTCTCGTCCGTGGTTATGCTTTGATCACCCCATCCGAACTGAACTATGATTTTTCAAGCATTTAAAAAGGAACTGACAAGAAATTTTGTACTCTCTCAAAGCAATCAACCCGCCATTCTGACACCACGCATGCATCCATGAATGTATCCACCCACCCATGCATCCATGCAAGCATCCATCCACGCATGCATGCATGCATGCATCCATCCACGCATGCATCCATGCATGCATCCATAAATGCATCCACCCACCCATGCATCCACCCACGCATGAATTCATGCATCTATGCACTCAAGCATACACTCGTCTAATAACACCTTGCAACAACATGTGTGGGTGTAATATAATTTATCAATCGCGGATTATTTGATAAATAATATTATTTAATAATTATAGTCATACAAATAGCAATTAGTATATTATAATTAGGAAAAGATATTAATATTAAATAATTTAATAACATTGAAAAAAATTAATAATATTGAAGAAAATTAATAATATTGAAGAAAATTAATAATATTGAAAAAAATTAATAATATTGAAAAGAAATAGAAATATTGGAAAAATCAATATTATTTAAAAATTTGAAAATGTTTAACAATTTTATAATTTTTAATACTTTAATAATATTTAATAATAATTAATAATAATTAATAATAATTAATAATATTTAATAATATTTAATACTTAAATAATATTTAATGAATTAATAATATTTAATGAATGGATAGCATTCCTTAAAGCAAGTGTGGTGAGGTCTCATTATTATCCACATCACCTCAACCATCGCAAACCCTCCAACTCAATGCAGCAAACCTGACGTGCCAACATCAGATCATGCAACAAAACCAATCGTGCAACAAAATCAATCATGCAACAAAACCAATCATGCAACAAAACCAATCATGCAACAAAAGCAATCATGCAACAAAACCAATCATGCAACAAAACCAATCACCCAAAATTACCAACCCGTTT